>ARYC01002461.1:0-77780 GCA_000711775.1 Oxytricha trifallax
TTTGACTAGAAATATCCAGGTATTGATGGCATAAGACCTTGTTTTTTAAATTTCAAGAAAAAAGCAATGAAAGTTTATGGCTGAGTAAGATTGATTTTAAGATGCTTAATTCAGATAAGTAGATACTTTATATAATCTATATTAATTGTTTTCTTTCACTCTACACTCAAAAATTCTACCTTAATAAAATATTTATAAAAGATGGAAATATCTATTAAATTTCGTTTAAAGTTAAAATATTTTATTCATAAAAATTATGTAATTACTAATACGACGACTTAAAATAGAATACTGTTGATATTTGTAGAACGCTATATAGAATTCTCAAATTTGCTTAAGAGTATTTCTAATTAATAAAACAACATAGTTTATAATATAAGTCTAACCAGACTATTTTATTAGAGAATACACTAATTTAAAGTATTAATATAAATTAAAGATCGAACTTACTGGAACTTTATTTACATAATTAACAATTACCAATTTATAATAATATGTTTAGAATAGATTAAAAATGGAAATGAAATTGTTTCAAAATCAATCAAAGGTTAACAAATTGAAAACCTTAAATCAAAAATTCATTACAAAACCAAGCTTTTTATTTAAATTCAATAAGAAATCAATCAACAGTTATTATAAATTCTAATTAATATCGATTAAATGGGTAGAGGCAAATAGTCTAATCTTAACAATGCTTTTAAAAACAATAAAGATAATGAAAGCATATCTGCATATCTCTGCATCTATTGTAGCCAACTAGGCCAAATCAACTTTTGTCTTCCAAAAATATTAGAGGCCATGTAATAACCTCACAGAAAACTTTCCTCACAAATCAAAACATTCTCTCTAAGGTTTCAAAGTAGTCGAAGGTCGAGATTATATAAAGACCATCCAAAAAATACAAGTCTCGGACACATCGGAAGTAAAGAATTCATTAAGGGCTAAATCAGAATACTTTGTAGATTTATTAAAGTTGAAAGCTAGTGAATACGACTCATTTGAAGGTGGTGATGAACAAATGGAAGTTGAGAGATAGGAGTTTAACTAAGTATTTTCAACATTTAAGGAAAATGGGTATTTAAACTAATTAGAGAAAATTAACATTACTACAGATAGGAAGCCCGATTTTTTCATTGAATACAATGAGCAGCTTTAATGCAAGGATTAAATAGTAAATCACTTAATTAATGCCAATAAATTTAGAAATGAAATAAAAAGGCTGAGAAAGTAATAATTGATTTTGTCACTCCTGAAAACTAAAACAAAAAGATTGCTTAGAGAGTTAAAGGTTTATCAGATAACTAGGTTAATCAAGTTAAATTTACAAAGAAAAATCTTGTGGATTAAATCTATGTTTACAAAGATAATCTCTTAAACGATAATTTACAAAAGCAGCATACTGTTAATAAAATTATGAATAAATGCTTTAATTATCTTCTTGAGCTTGTGGAAGAAGTCATAAATTATTTATACTCAGAGTAGTAGATGATTCTTAGTGACAATATTCAACAAATTTAAGTAATAAAGCGATATAGACTTCAAAATAATAAAAGAACAAATTGATCAAGAAAGATAGCAATACGATAAAATCTTAGAAACTTATCAAGGTATCCTCGACAAAGTAGATGAAAATTTGGGAAATAATTTAAAAGAATTAAACAAAATCCCCTCGATTCCAACAAATGCAGATTTAACTAAAAAGGGGTTCTGCAAAAGTTTATCAAGTGTCCATCAAAAGATATATGGATAAAAATTTTCAGCAGTAGCAATAGACTACGCCCGGCTAACAGGTTTATAGAAACTGAAAGTGAAAATCAATTTATCCCTAACTAGATTTTATCTATGAAACATCTTTATGAGCTTGAGATCGAGGACTTGTAAGACTAAGGCTATCTTTTCATGTGGACAGTGGCACAGAAATTTGTAGATGCAATAGCTTTCATGAATCTGAAAGGTTACAGGCAAGGAAATTAAAATGCTAAATTTTTATAATTGTAAAATTGTTGATTTAAATTGCTGGCTAAAGAAAGACCAAACTAAGAAATACAAAAAGAAACCTGGTTATCATGTTCGCCATAGCAAAGATATTTGTCTCATAGGATTATAAGGAAATGTACCAACTCCCATGAATCATTTACTGCTGGTGACATAATTTAAAGTATATCTGGGAAAAACTCAGCAAAACCAGAGGCATTAAAAGATATTATTGAGAAACTTTGCCCAGGTGGACACTATTTAGAGTTATTTGCTAGGGAAAATATCTTAAGGGTTAGGTCGGTGTAAGTTGGAAAAGGGATATGAGTCCACAAGCTTATTAATTTTTATTTGCATATAAATTTCATTCTATACTTCAAAATTTACCTTATTAGTGTTATTTTCCCAGATTTCTAAGATTTGTCCTTGGTTGAAGAGCTTACAATAAAGAAAAGTGAGAATTTACTAAAAAATTTCTGTAACAAATTTCATAAAGACATGTTTTTTATGGTGTAATGATTGAATTTACGTGTTTATTTTACGTTTTTCCTACTAATTATTAATTCTGCATCTTTCTAGTGCCCTCACGACCCTGTTAAGCAAGATAGAGGATCATTATGTAGCTAATTCTTCATACAAATATTTTTAAAATTATGATAAAAAATAAATAATTTTTTCGTAATTTAGGCAAATCTAAAATGTTGCGATTTGAAAACTTTCCCGTGAGATTCAGAGCTTTTTATTGAAGATGTAAATTTATATTTTCAATTTAATTTAAGAAATTTTTGGGAATTTGAGTTTGGATTTAAATCAATTTATTTTGGCATTTTAATTTCTATAATTTCAAACAATGATGATTCTAAATTGTTCATATGACCTCGAAAATATCGCGTCTTGTAGAGAATTAAAAATAAGATATTTGTTTTTATCTAATAATTATAACTATACATGTCAAACACTCTTTTATAAGCATGATTAACTGATAGTATCATATATACTTAAAGTAAATGTTATTTAAATTTTTTATTCATTTGCTCGAGTTTTAACATTTTAAATTGTTGAAACTTTTAATATAGTAAAAATATAAGAAAAATCCAAAATATAATGAATAATCAAGAATTTAAATACACTATTTAATGTAATTTTTAAAATTCTGATTAAACACTACTCTATCTCGAAATTTCAATGACTTTAGCATAGAGTGCGATAGAGTAATTTAAATTACTCGTATTATTTAATATCTAAAATAATTGGAATTAAGTTTTAAAATATTCTAATGTTGTTTTATATAATTTACTAAAGTCATTGAAATTTCGAGATAGAGTCGTGTTTAATTAGAATTTTAAAAATTAACATTAAATAGTGTATTTAAATTCTTGATTATTCATTATTTTTTGGATTTTTCTTCTATTTTTACTCATTATGTAAAATTATATATTATTATTGATTAAAAGTCATATATTACTAATTAGGATAAGTTGTAAGTATATTTATGTTATATCCTTTTATAGTTTTAAGATCCTTAAGGATCTATATATAAATCCTTTTGGAATTTTAAGGGGAATTTTATTGATTCCTTTATCAAAATTAATGAACATAAAATAGTCAAAGTGTCATTATAGAACATTATTCTAAATTAATTTATATTTATTAAAATTCTATTTAGAATTAAAGATTATTCATAAATATCAATTAAACACTTTAAAATTAATATCAAACTTCAATCTTTTAAAACGTTAAAATGAGCTTCAACGTTTTAAAAGGCTTTTGCTTGATGATAAATACATTGATCATTATTGATCTTGAAATTTAAAATTAATATTAATTTATTAATATTTAAATATATTTGAAAAATGGAAAGTGAAAAAATTTTAGGCCTATCTTCTCCTCCTTTCTATGCATCTTGAAATCTATCTAGCATGGCTTTCTATAAATAGTACTTTTTTTTGTTGGCTTTTTTAATATCTCACTTACCGAGATGGTAAAAGATTTCTCATTAAAGCAACTATTTTCTAATAATACTATTTATATGATTTATTTGTTTTCCATTTATTTGTGTTTGTAGCTATTTGGTTTACAATATTGAGTAACTTGCGTTTTAATGCTTACTTTTACTTTTTTATCAAATCTTTATAATCGACATTTTACATAGCAACATATAAAAAATAATAAATAATTAAAGTATGTTAAGGTATTTATAAAGTTATTTAATAATGAATTAAGATTTCATTAACATTTTTTAGTAATTCTATTAAAGTTATCATATTAATTATCTACGCAGAGCAACTAAGATCTAATAATATTATCATGAAATGATTGAATTGCTTAACGAACTTAAGTGATTTTTGCAATCTCAGCTATTGACTCGCACTTAGAATGATTAACTTAGGAGAAGCTGCGCTATTAATTTCTTTCTCAATTGCCATATACTAAATATTACAACCAATTGAAACTCTGATTTTCATATATTACTAGTTTACTATGAAAGCCCCTATTAGAAGTTAGAAATATAATTGATATCGATTAGAAATTAAATTAAATTTAGATTATTGCTAAACAAAAATTCTAAAATTCAATACAGTTCCAATAAATTAAATAAAAACGCAGGTATCTGCAAATTTTTACTCGATAATTATTGTTGACATAACTTTGCATATAGGTGAGTCTTTATTGCTTATATCAATATTACTTCCCATATAAGTTAACTTATTGGAAATTAAATAATATAAACGGTTTTAATTCATTTTGTTGAAAGAATTCTTAAAGCAGACTAAAAGAATTATGAAAAATAAGAGGAAAACTTTAATTGATAATTTAAGTATTAATATTTACTATGACAAAAATGAAATCAATGTCTGACGTTACCATCAATATTCTAACATCTTTATTTCCTTTCATCTTTCCACTATTATTGTGTTGTCCTTTTTCAGTTCTATGGTCATTTGAGTCTTCTGTCCTGTCGCTTCCGAATATCTTCACGAACTCATTGCTCAAATATAATTTATAAAAAGGGTTTTTTGTAACTAACCAATTTCTATGAGAGACCCCCCTCTTTTGCTCAGACATTTTTGACATATTTATTATTATTAAATTAATTAATTACTTATATCTTTAAAAAAACCTCAATAATAAATAAAATGTTCGCATTGTTTTTGTTAATTTATTATATAAATACCTTAAAAAATTCAGGAATATATCAAATGCAATAAAATGGTATGTTCTTCTCCTTTTATTTGTTAAACAGCCCCATCACTTGCATTTTTACTACTAACATGCATTAAAACTAATTTACTCTTCCAAGAGTTCATTTATATGTGGATAGTGTAAGCAATACCTCTTAATCGACTTGATGATGTCAAGTAAATGCAGTCAAATGATGGTCTGAGAATAAAGGGTTGCTTGGCTAGTAGTCTTAATGAAAGTTGATTGCTTTTCATTATTTTCCCTCCTTCCCCTATGTTAACTGCTTATCATCTTTTAATCTTGTAGTTTTCATTTATAATTACCTCTAATTGCCCCATATAACTACCTCATAATAAAATTAAAAATTAAAAATTAAACAATTACCTCTTTAATTTATCAGGGAGAAACCTTGCTTCAGCTACCGATGTCTTACTTGTGTTGAATTTTACACAAAAACAAGTACTTGCTTATTCATTACCATTTTCCATGAGATAGATATCAGACATTGCCTGATTATAGACATGTTTCTTTATGGTATTCTCGAATTAAAAACCTGGTCTAATCTAAACTTAATTTTAGTTTCTTTCATTATGATGCTAGTCTGATAAAGAAAAGATTTTGAAAATTGAAATTAGCTGTAAGAACTTCCATTAATAATTGACTGCAAAGGTTCCTCAAGATTTCTATGAAAGCATTTAATACAAACTCATAAATTCACCATTACCATACAAATGAAAATTTTTATCCTCATATTCGATTTTAGGCACCAATATTATCTTGTTTCTTATGATTTAAAAAAGGCCTAAGATAATATAAATATAATTCTTTCAAGGTTAAATGTGAATTATGACAAAGATTCTCGGATCAATCTAATTTTACAATTTATTCAAAAAAGAAAATCAATTATAAAGTTAATAATATAGTTTGATGACATGTGTAAATATTAAATGGAAACATTTTTTGGAAAAATGTTGGAAACAATTTTCAGATTCGTTAAATGCTTGGTATTTATGAATATTTACGACAAAAAAATATTACATAGTACTTAAATAGCAATATGATTTTTATAATGATTACAGTTAGCATATCTGCAGTACATGACTTAATGCTATGACTGGCCATATTGATAATCATTGCATTTAATATGAAAATGTTAATTTATCATATGAAGCTGGGTTAATTGGCCTGTCTACCAGAGGATGGAAGTGGCTTCTAAATTTTATAATGATGAAGAATGATAATTTTATTGAAATATGGATATTAAATAGAAACAGCCTGACTCCTGGCTCCGACAATAATATATCTATAATAGGAATATAATATACGTTAAAAAATTAATTATTTACAAATCCTTATGTTTCTTCCATCATGAAGGAAAAATTGGACATAGTCAATAGGATCATGAATCCAAATAATTAATCAGAATTATTGTAAGTTTTCTTTATTTATAAAAAGTTTCGTATTTATATCTAACTCAAACCCATAACTCTACTCATACTATTCTATTGAAACCTATAATTCAATATTTCATATATAAATAATGAAGATGGAGAATGTTAAGTCAAGTATTATATAAAATTAAAATATTTATTAGATCTATAATATGAACTCATTCCTTGTCCATCATAACATGGGCTTTTAAGAGTAAATTTTTTGTTTAATCATAATATATAATTTAAGAATTATCTATAATAACTTCAATATATCATAATTACGACCAAAAGTAATCTCAAGGCATATTATTTTCACTGCCTATCACAAATTAACTTTTCCTTTTTTTCTCATGAATTCTTTGCTCTAAGTTGTATACTTGCTCCTTATCAATCTACAGGCATCTGTTGAGCTATAAATGATTAAATTAACTTATCATTTCTGAAATTTCTATCATATATTAATCGCTTATCAATGGTACTATTTATTTTAACAGTTAATTTTATTTAATTATGTTTAAGCTT
This sequence comes from Oxytricha trifallax, assembly GCA_000711775.1. Classification (NCBI taxonomy): domain Eukaryota; phylum Ciliophora; class Spirotrichea; order Sporadotrichida; family Oxytrichidae; genus Oxytricha; species Oxytricha trifallax. Next base: position 7,113 of record ARYC01002461.1, read on the forward strand.
AATAAGCAGACTATTTAATTTGCATTACTAAAATGATTAATAAGAGGTATTTATCAATACAATATTATGCTTTCAATATGCTTATCAATTAAAATTCATATTGACTGTCCTATGTGATAATTAATTGGATTTTAACTTATGTGTGCAAACATATTTATTATTATACAGGTAGAATATAAACTATCCTTTTGAATTTATATAAATTCTAAATAATATCATAAATTATATGGTAATTTCACAGAGTGAAGTAACGAAACATCAATAACAAGCGAAAGAAAGGAATTAATTGAAACTTTTAACAGACAATGAGGTTAATTTAACTTAAATATGACACAGCCGATGGATTCATAGAGTAATTAAAGATTATTAATTAACTATATACAATCAAAACAGGCAATTATCATCTAAGGAAGTATATTACATTCACTCTGTTGCAGTTCTTCCTCAGCAACGAGAGAAATACATTTTGCAGCTTCTATCGGTTCGCATCATTTTGCCTAGTCTTTTCTTCATTTTCCCCTCAAATATCCAAAGAATTATATTCAATTAATATAAGAAAATTGATTAATTTTACATAAATTAATTAGATATTTCATTTCTCTTTTAAGGCTGTTTGATATCAGTATACTAACAACAATGTCTACCAAAATTTGGTCAAGTTCTGTTAACAAGCTCTTTCTGTTTAGATGGTTTGAAATTCTCATTTCTTCCTATAGAAAGTCCTAGAGTAAAGCAGAACTTATCTTGCTTTAGCTAACATAATTGATTAATTTATAATTTAATTTATAATTATCTCTAAATACTTGCTAAATTCTTTTAATTTATTAGTTTTAAGTCTTATATAACACTTAACATTGAGTTTAATCAATCAAATTTAAGCAGTAAATCAAATAGCCTTTTTGATTCATTAATAACTTATAATAGCGATATGCAAATTTTTCCAAAAGGGAATGATTGTTAAGATGATAAACCAATACATAGGATAAGGGATATGCAGTTTGCTTCCAATGAATTTTATTTAAATTATTAAATTTCTTTATTTTCATAAATTTTAATAAGAATTTAAAGAACATTTTTTTATTTATTATATTTATTATTTTAGAACCATTGAGTAAATCTTATTTAAAGCATTTTATCTTAATGCATCTACAATATTCAATTTTTAGAATTGAATATTGCCCAAGAATTCATATAAAACTAAAAACTCATTATAAATTACTAAAAAACTATTCCCAATAAATGATATTTTGAATTGTAATGATTCATTCTATAATAATTGAAAATTAAATATATGAAAGTTATGCACAATAAACACAATCTAAAATTCATGAAGATGCAATTTAATGTATTTAAATTAGTTAGAAGAAATAATGAGTTTTTTTTAATAGATATATATAATTAGTATTTTAAATTATAATCAATTGGAATTGATTAATTTTGATACATTGAATAATTTCTTTTAAAATAATGTTTATATATTTCCATTATATTTAAAGGATTTATCTGAATACATTTGCTATTTATCATATCTCAGCTGAAAAAGAAAGGAGTATCTCCTAATAAATTATAAATTGCTTGTAATTTTTTAACTTAAATTTTAATAGGGCGATGTGTAATGTGTGATATAATGTTATGACAAATAAAAAGATTCATAAATATTATAAAAGAAATTTTTTGAATGAAATAGGTACTGACCAAGAGATATCAATCTCCGATTTGAGACCTTACCAAGAAATTTCAAAGTAAAAATAAGCATCAATAATTCTCGATAATCACTTAAAGTTTATCTACTAAGGTATGATTGGCACATAGGTAAATCATAAATGCAATTAAAAATCTCTCATAATGAGTGTAAATTATAGGTATGAACTTTTACTAATTTAAGTTAAGTTGACAAAGAAACATCAATTAAGTTGTTTTTCAGTTTACATTTTTATCTTGTGGATTATTATTAATAAAAACATTTTGTACCAAAAGATCATCATATAGGTAAATTGGCATAAATAGAAAATAAGAAAAATTCTTTGGCCTTTTAACTATCTTATTTTTATTATTTACTAATTTAATTTTAAATAACTGATAAGAAATTCCTCTTCAGTTATAAATTCTTTATTATTAAAATTAACACACATATGACAATATTATTATTAATTACAATAAATATATTTTTATGAAAAGTTAGAGATATTAGAGATAATATTTCAAGCAATTCAAAATAATATAACATGATACTTCCTCTTTTATGAAAGAAACCTTGCTATGATTATTGGCATATCAGTGTTTTAGTTATTTCTTTATATTTGATAGCTTCAGTTTCATTTTTCTAATTATTAGTTTTGAATATATTGCTTGTCTTTAAGTAATTGTATCTTTAATTATCTTAATACTTGGCATATCTTCCTCAAATATTTTTATGGCATCACATTTTTCCAGAAGCTGTTTCCTCAATGAGATGATAATTACTTGAGATTTCTTAAATATTGAAGATTTGGCTTTGCTTATACTTTAATATATGTGTGTTTAAAACATGAATTTATTGAAGTGAAAAAAATTGGAAATTAGTAAGAATTTTAAATTACCTTGTAAATACTGACTTTCTATAGTCTTGCTCATATTCTAAGTCATAAAGTGAATTTATTTCATCATATAGCTCACTTTAGTACTCCTAAAACTCATCAGCCTGATAAAGCGCTTGTTTTTTCTAAGTAAAATTATTGATCTTGGTCATTTGCCTGTAATTATTGTTGTTATTGATAGGGAAGGCTATTATTTTTATTGCGAATTTTATTTAGTAGGATATTTTGGTTAGATTAATTCTTTGAGAGCAAATTTTCATAAGCAGATGTTTTTTCTACCCTTTTTGTCATTGTTTTTATTTCTCGTGCTGACCTTGCGAAGAATGTCAGTTTCCTGATTAAATCTATGAATTTAAGTTAGTTATGCCACGCAACCACCTTTTTTATCATAGCTAAATGCATTGAAAGACTTAAAATTTTGTAAATTTCGTTTGTCTTTGTTTAAATTGCTGAAACGCTGTTTCTTTATTTATGCTTGCTTACTGTCAAGTAAATTTCTTAAGAGAGGGTATGATTACTGATCCTTAAGATTTAAAGCTTCTAGTTTGCACATGATATTTTTTTTATTTCATAGTTGTTGAAATAAATCAATTAAATGCAATGAAGTTAATATTTGAATATTAAAATTGATCTACCAATGAATCAAATTGAACAAATATAAGAAATCAATGAAGACAATTATAAATTATATAAATTATTGGTACTATTTTTGTTTAGTCTCAACCATTATTTTATAAATATATTATTTATTTATTAATATATATAATTTTTTGAGTAATTTATAGTTAATATGTTAGGATGATTATTTTGAGTAGTAAAATTTAGTCAAAAAGAAAGTTAACTTTGAATAATTTCTGCACTCTTTTAGTTTCTGATTTAGAATCCTTAATTAATAGAAATATATATATATATATATTTAAGATAATAAATATCAGTTAAAACAATACTTTAATATATATCCATCAGAAAATATATATTTTTATTAAAAATAAAAAAATTACCTTTATAAATGCTAATTAAATTGAATAAAATATCAAACTTATAAGTGGGGCAAAAGCAAGAAAAATTTGCTACTTTTGCCCCACTTAAATTCAAGATTATTGAAGTTAATATTTCAGTAAAAAAAAAATAAATTTTATAATCAATTATAAAAAATTAAAAAAATATATGACCAATATTATAGTTTAAATATTTATTCCTTCTTATTTGGAATGATTCTTGCGAAGTGTAATAATTCATAGGATCAATTGTTGACCCGTTTCTATAAGTCAATTGCAATCCGCGAGAATCTGAAAAATTTTTAATCATTATTTTTATTCTGTTCATTTATATTTTTCTCCATGTCTATCACTCTCAAATTTAATATTAATGGGAATTTTTTCAGTAAAATTTAGAATATAAGTCGCAATACTGTGATCTACTTACTTTTGTAATGATATACCATTTGTTCGTAAGCCCTTTTAGTTTTACTGAATTAAAATGCTGCTGATTTTCATTGCTAACTATTTGTTGTCAGGCTAGTTTTTGGAAGCGTGCCTTATATATAAGTTAATTTTATATATTAAACATTTTCAAGTCATAATTATATCTTAAATTAGTAAATAATAAAATAAATGACTGCTAAGATACCAAATAATTTTCTGTTTTTCTATTTAAGTGAATTTACCTATTTTTATAATTTTTTCAATTAGCTCACTTTATTTTCACTATAAATACAAAAATTCATTATTTAGAGATTTTAATTTTAGATTTAATTTAAATTTAAACTCTTAAAAACTCTAACAAAGTCTCACAAATAATTTATAAATTAAATTATTAAACTTATTGTATATTTTGCGAATTATTCAGTCATAATAGTGAAAAAAATTGTGAATATACAAATGCATAAAATTAAATTAATATATAATATACTTACTTTACACATTTTTTATCATTTTTATTAGAAAAATGCTAGATTATTAATAAAATAATAAATAATGATGAAATGAATTAAAAAAACTAGTATATTTTTGCTATTAGAGCCCTTTACTTATATTTAGATTTTTATTATATTAATTGAAATATGTTCATTTATTTTTAATTATAGAAATGAAGTTTGCTTTTAACCTATATTAAGTATAATTTATTCATGAAAATAAATATGAATAATTTAAAAATTTAATGATTATAAAAGTAACAAAGCTTTAAAATAAAGAAAATTTCAATATATAAAACAATTAATTTTACTAAAATATAAAGAATTAATAAATTACATTCCATATTGGTAGAAAAGTAATTTATTAAATAAAAAAATCTTTTAAAAACAATAAAAATTAAAATTTTAAATTATAAATAATAAGAAAATGGGCGCAAGTAGTTAAATTATAATATTTGCTCCTTGTGCCCATTTTAAATATAATTAAATTAAAATCAAATGAAAATTTTTTAAATAATTAAAAAAAATTATAGAGAATCATTTATTGATAACATTCTATATAATTAATCTGTGAACTTTAATTTATTAGAGATAACTAGAGTATATATTCTAACTCACTCTTTAATAAAATTAATTATTCAAACGCAATTTAAAGTGCTTTCATTGCATGTCCATCATCTACTCCCGTATTTTTTCTTGCTAAAGTCTTGTGATTATGTCTATCAGGTGCAATTTGTTCTCCGATGCTCTATTTCCTTCTTTTTACTTTGCTAGGTATTCTCTTTTAATTCTTGAGTTTCTTTGGCTTATTGTCTTCCTGAATTTTGCTTCTAGACTTTTCTATATGTAGGCATGTGTCATATGGAACATTGAAAGGCAAAACATCTTGTGCTTTAAGCATGTCACTTTAAATTACCAAAGAGTTCTTTAGAATATACTATGGCTGCTATTTCTAATTCTATGTTAAATTAAGTCAAATAATCTTACTGTCTTGTTTGGGATAAGCCAAAATATCACCATTAATCAGAATTTATAAGAAAACTTCTTGATGTCTGCGAAGTACATTCCATATTGTCCATCTAAAATTTAGTCAGGAAAACTTTAACCACATTAAGGAATACTTTAAGGATTTCTGATGTAAGCGGAGATTCCTGAATTGGGTGCTTCAGATTTATAGTGAGATTCAAGAGAACAGTATGTTTTCTCATACCGATCTCCATCCTCATTAATCTAAGTAAAATGTGAAATCTTATGTTTACTTAAAGTATTCTAATAGTCAATTAAATTAACTTTCAATTATATAGCAAATCATGCTAAAGTAATAAAAATGAGAGATTTTAGTATTATTTTGAAATATTCGAGAACTTACTATAGCATCATATAAGCTTTATCTCTATTTTTCTAAACATGTTCATAATCTTTCCGACCCTCAAAATGTTACCACAGTATTAATAGTTTGTTTATAAAATCTGAACTAAGTAAACCTATTTGCGGCCAACTAGCTCAAAGCAGTTCTATCTAAGAATAATTATTGCTATTATAAAATAGCTGAATGCTAAAAATGAGAGGATCATATGTCTGTTTCAACCACTTATTAAATTGAAATGCAATCAAAACCCCAAAACCATTTTAGTAGTTTGATTGAGTTTTTGATTGATAAAAGAAGACTATTAGTGCATACTTTATTAGGGTTTTAATAGGGTTTATGTAGGGGTTTAATGTTTAAATATTAGTATTTTAAGTGAGTTTAACAAGCGAGTTTTTAAAATATTTCACACAAACATAAGCTTAGAGTCAAGTGGCAGTTCTCTGAATTTTATCTTTCTAAGTTGATGTTTGATTGATTCTATTGTTTGGTAATTCTTTTAGCTTGGCTTAATAATAGTTGAGTATGCAAGTTATCTGAGAGCTCCATTTATTTTATTTTTATCGAGATATTGTTTGATTCTTTGCTTAAAATCTCTCTCACCCATGCAGCTAAAGTAATCGTTTCTTGGCATGTCGCTCTCTATTATTATTACTGCTAGAGCCCAGATATCCCATTAAGTGTCTCCATCTCTCCAATCCTCTCTCTCTGGGAAATATCCAGGAGTGCCGTATACATTTCCTTATGCAGAGGCTTGCACTCTTTGAGCTCTGTTGAAGTCAATAATATAAACTCTAAGAGGCTAAAAGTTCATCATGATGTTCTCTGGCTTTAAGTCTCTATGAACATATCCTAGCTTGTGAAGCTCTTCAATCCCCTCAACTATCTGCTATACTATCTAGCTAACTTATCTCTGACATCTATTGTCAGATAAAAATTCTCTGTAAGTCATTTCAAGTAAAGGAAGCCTGAAGGCTACATGATCTTTACCAAGTAAAATAGCATCAAGCTAGATGATATGCCTGCACTCATTTAACTTTGCCTTTTAAAGAGCGTAATACTCATTAGCAAATTTCATTTGGAACTTGTCATCAGCAATGAAGTAATTGAAAGGATATATCTTATAAGCATATTAGTCATCAGTAATGACTCTCTTCTCTAAAGCGTTTATAGTAAAATAAGAGAGATTGTTAATTTGAAAAGAGATTTAAGAGTAGATTTAGTCACAGTTTGCTGTAAGTTGTTGTCTTATTATCACCATTAACTGTATTTCCATCATCACAAGCCACTTCTTTCTTTCTTTATCAAAGTCTCAGAAATATTCGCGTTTAGAAGTTCTTCTTTTAAGCATCTCTAAGATCCACTTTTAAGTAGCTTTTGCTTAAAGCTCAGCCACAGCTAGGTCTAACACTGCTCTGGCCAGGATCCTAAGAGATCAGGAGTCTCCATTTTAATTGCTAGAATACTAATGTTTTTAAAAGGTTAATAAAATTAAATCACTCAAATTAAAACTTTTTAAGTTTTAATGTTTGTAAACTTTTAATCATACTAATAGGTTTAATTTATAGAGAAATAATAATAGAGATGTCTTAATAAATTTTAAGATTAAATTTATTAATTAAAACTTTGAGTGATTTAATTTTATTAACTTTTTAAAAACATTAGTATTCTAGCAATTAAAATGGAGACTCCTGATCTCTTAGGATCCTGGCCAGGGCAGTGTTAGACCTAGCTGTGGCTGAGCTTTTAGCAGAAGCTACTTTAAAGTGGATCTTAGAGATGCTTAAAAGAAGAACTTCTAAACGCGAATATTTCTGAGACTTTGATAAAGAAAGAAAGAAGTGGCTTGTGATGATGGAAAAACAGTTAATGGTGATAATAAGACAACAACTTACAGCAAACTGTGACTATATCTACTCTTAAATCTCTTTTAAAATTAACAATCTCTCTTATTTTACTATAAACGCTTTATTTTATCTTCAAGAGTGAGGTAGCTTTCTAGGCAAGAATCTAAGTCAATAATTTTTAATATGGGAATCTTTATTGCCTCAATTTTAACCATGATTTTATTGATCTCAGAGACTGGAAAGTTCTTGACTGCTTTCTTCATTTTTACTTACTTCTAGACTTCAACTCTAAGAGACTCCACTGGATTTCTTGATCTTCTCTTTTAGAGGAATCTATTCCCTGTAGGTTCATGAATAAAGACAAAACTTTAATTGTGCTTTTTCTTTAAGTGCACTTTGAGGTCTCTAGTATGAGAATATGGCTTCTCACAGAACTCACAGACATACTTCCCATCTTTCTTTTAATGCTTGAGATATAACCTTGGCATATCGTTGTGTATATCTCTCAAGTGTCTCTTATAAGTTGACTTGATAAGGGAAAACTTTATTGCATTCTTTGCATTAATAGTCAACTTTGGCTAGTAATTATTAATGCTCTATGGCGGGTTGTTTAACCTCCTCCTCAATTTGCACAGCTTCTTTGATAACCTCCTACTTAACTTATATTTAAATCTCAAAGCTAGACTGGTCAAAGTTGTCATAAGTAGGCTCCCACTGAGTACAAGCGTCTCTGGTCTCTACTTTTCTTGGTTGCTGGAATGATAACTTTTATTGACTTGATCCAAGTAATGCCGCTCTTCTTAACAGGTTAGCGCTCATTTTAGTTTGCTGATATATTTTATTATAATAATGATAAAATATACCTTGATAAACTATAATAGTAGAGTATAAGGCACTCTGGTAGATTCTTTGCTGAGAGGTAAGAAAATTAACTAACCATAAAAGACTGTAAGCTGACATATTTTATGAGAATTTTATACATTTTAGTAAATTAAAATACTCCTAATGAAGTTTTGTTTCTCTAGGAGGTCCTCCAAATCAAGTTTGAACTTAATTTGGAGGTAAAGTTATTAAACATTTTTAAATTTAATATGCTCCTAATTAAGTTTTAACCTTAAAATTTAACTCCTAATAAAGTTTGAACTTAATTTGGAGGACCTCCTAAAATAATTAAACATTATTAGGAGCAATTTAATGGAGATAGTTTGATAAAAATGGAAATCAATCTGTGAAACTTGGAGCAAGTTTTTCAATGCTTCTCCGCATATCTTTTCAAGGTTGACCTCCAGTAAGTCCTCCCTATTTAGTAGTAAGATTTTAATAAACTTAGAATGGATATCCATAATTTTAAATTTCATTAACATTTCTAGAAAGAGGAAGCAAGATGGAGTCTATGAATGATGCAATGAAGAGAATTTAATCTCAAGATTTAATAGGAAAATTTCGAAGTAAAGAGGACCTTTATAGATATTTGGTATAGCAAGGTAAGTTCTTAAGTAAGATTAATAAATCCATTATAGTTGGATTGTTCTTGCCAACTTAGGAGGGAATTAAAATCTTATTCTTAAAAGCCTTACTGAGTGAAGAGAAAAAAGCTTTTAAGTCTAATGAAATTAGGATGATAGAGATACCTAACTACCCTGAAATATCAGTGACAAACCTATATGACGATGCTATGAGTGATCGGGACGTAGCTCTCTACCTTCCATCAAAGCTACAGCTCTCTAATAAATTGTCAGAGAGAAACTTCTTCTTTGGTGTTCTTGCAACTCTGAAACCTGAGTACTTAAATGAAGTTATTTAAGAAGCTCACAAGAAACGATACAGCATCTCTCCTGAAGAAAAGGAGAAGCAAGGTATTAAAATAAGTGATACCTGGCTGTAGGAACTTCAAAAGCATCCTTTCATCTCAAGTAAGCTTAGTCTTCTAACTTTATAGAAAAACCTGGTACTGCTATATACTTGATGAAAGAGCGCAGCAAATTAAACAGAGAGAGAAAGTCTCAAGTAAAGCATGAATTTAGTAAGAGACTCTTCAAAGATTTCTAAAAGCCAGACGAGATGAACATAGATGCAGAGGCTGGCACTAAGAGAAGAAACATGAGACCAAGTAGGCCTTAGAGGAAGAAAAAAAAAAAAAGCCAAATCCCTTTACGAGCAAATTTAATATGTGAACTTATTCATTCGTTAAAATCTAATACTTACTTATAAACACAAAATCTCCCTTCTCTTGCGCAAACTTTAGCTTTATCATCGCTGACTCTCTTAGCAGCACTCTTAATAAAATCAACTGTATCTATCTTCAAGTCGAGCATCAAGTGATAGAGTAGAAGTTTCTTGTAGTGGCCTTTCAATAACCCCCAATATAATTCAATTCCATTGAACTGAGGACTGAAGGGAACATTAAATACAGGTGTTATGTTTAGCCTTTCATATTCCTTCCTTGTGTCTTTAGTTTTATGGACAGATAAGTTATCTACAAACAGAATAATCTCTTAGTCGGCGTACTTATCTCTGAGTAATTAAAAGAACTTTATGAATTATTCCGTCTTTATTGAGCGAGGGTGGATAACATAAGTCTCGAGGCCATTATCTTCGCTTATTCCACCAAGTATAGCATGAGTTTAAACCTTAACCTTTTAATCATAAACTTCTATGTTGCTGTGCCTCTTATACCAAGACCTTGATATGAAGGTATTAAATGTAAATACTGCCTCATCAGCGCGTATGAACTTTATATAATGCTCTTAAGACCTCTGTATTTAATTGAATATATAATTTAAATTATCCTTATAAAATGGAACATTAAAGTCAATCACTCTCTTAATGCGATTGACTGTCTGTAAGATATTCAGTTTTTTATATATGTTAGCTATCGATTAAGCAGATATGTGAAGCTCAGGAAATTGGCGATGAAACATCACAGCCCTCTAAGATAGAGAGAAATGAGCCCAGTATTTAAGAGTCTTATCATTAATAAGATAGTCAATATGATGCTGCTAAAATTTCAAGGGTCTCTTAGGCTTAGAATTAAGATCCTATCTCTTTAAATTCAATGCTAATAGACAGTGAGACCTCACAGTTGCAGGAGATTTATGGAGTAACCTTGCTATAGACGTATAATTCAGAACAGGCTTGAATTATTCACTATATTCATCACATCCATAACGCAACTTAAACAATAAATCTATATACTCACTGTCATAAACTGACCCAAACCTCGCATATACTCACTTAAACCACTAATATTTAAACATTAAACCCCTACATAAACCCTATTAAAACCCTAATAAAGTATGCACTAATAGTCTACTTTTATCAATCAAAAACTCAATCAAACTACTGAAAGGGTTTTGGGGTTTTGAATGATCGAAGTTTATTTCCTCATATCCAAAGAGTCAAATAGCTTAATGATTGAGCCATAGTAACCCTCAGAGCAAAAATTTCTCATCTCCTTCCTCAGGCTCGACATTTTTTAATCATAATGATTTTAACTTTTATCAATTAATTAAAGTTCGCAGATTAATTATATAGATTTTTCTATTTAAAGTATTTCTATAATGACTATTTTCTTACTATTTTGACTGAATAAAAATAATATTTTTTTTAATATTATGAAATTCTATAACAAATTCTAAGAAATAAAAAATTATCTTAGATTAGTTACTTTGATTGCATTTATTTTTCATTACTATATTATATCTCAAATGAAATCCAAAAATTCATTTAGTAAGTTTTCAATATAATTAAAAAACAATTCAATTTTGAATAATTCTAGTTAATCAACACTTTTAAAGTCTATCGTTTAATTTTTATTCATTACACTGGTATTTATTAAAAAATACTTTAAGAGCATTTTTTCACCAGGAATTGGCGAAGTTTTCAACATTATTGAAAATTCAAATTTTCTCAAAAATGATCTATTAAATCTTATATATTAAATGATGAGACGAGTATGCCTTCCTAAATTTATTAAATTAACTTTAAAATTAATTTATTATAATCATAAACTGAATTACAAATAAATGATAAAAAAACCTTCTTGAGAATACAATCGAAAATTAGAAATATTTGTTTTTGAATTTGATTACTAAGAAAATAATATTAGGAATTTTAATTTCATCAAACTGAAAAAGATTTTCATTCTTAATTCAAGTTAATCTTTAATATAGAAATTAAATTCGAATGAATTTTATTTGCTTCAGATTTAATATATTTAATTTTAATTGTAATAGATAATCTATGATGACAAAAATAATTGAATTTGCTAATTTATAATAATCTCAGTAAAAAAACAAAAATGCTAGACTTTTAAAATTAAATTATTGATTTAAACATTATCAAGTTGATAGAAGCAAGTTAAAAGTTATAATTTTTTTGTAAATTTATGATCATAAAAATTGAGAATATATTATGGATGAAATATTAGCATACCTATAAGTTCACAAAAAAAAACTTATTGGTCTTATAAAAATGTAAAGATTTTTGAAATTTATACTGAGTAGAATTATTCATCGTCAAAAAAGTATAAAATTTAGTATATTAAAGTAACATAAATATTATATTTGTTTATAAGATTTAACATACAATCAATAAATCAAGAATTTAAAACTTTTGAACCATTATAGTTCTAACTTTATAAAATCTTATGATGATCAAAACTTCGAATATAAATATGCTTGAATTGTAAAATAAATGTTAGAATTTTATATATTGAGTCAATTATAATTATGTTATTTGAAAATAAAAGTTTTTTGTTAGAGGTTGTTATAGTTTTAGTAGAAAAAAATAATACATACTTATTAAATTTATACAAATGTTTTTTATTTAGAGAACAAATTTGCCTCTCATTACTTTAAAATTTTTATCGTTGTATTTATTATATTTAGAGCAACATGAACCAAAGTGATCATCATTTTAAAATAATTAATTTTTTGAGAATCCCTATATTTGTCAGAATTTATTCAAATCATTTTTTCACTTTGAAAATAATTGAACTATTGAAAATAGGCAATGATGATTATAAATAGTTGTTAGAGTTGATAGACTATTATGCACATTTAATATATATGTAATTTTGAACTGCTTGTCCATGCGATCTAAATTTTTCCTCTTAATCTCATGGTTTATTTATTGAATAAATTAGAATGAACTTTTCAAAAAATTTCATGAATAATTAGGAATATTTTTTGCATTGTACTTTCAACATTTATAAAACTTTTCCGACGTAACCAAATATGGTAGATAGTCTGAAAAGCAAGAAATAGCTCTCAGCACTTTAATCTTCAAGTTAAAGGTAATAAGGTGGATGCCTGCAAACGCTTGATTCAAAACCACAAAACCATTTTAGTAGTTTGATTGAGTTTTTGATTGATAAAAGTAGACTATTAGTGCATACTTTATTAGGGTTTTAATAGGTTTATGTAGGGGATTAATGTTTAAATATTAGTAATTTAAATGAGTATAACAAGCGAGTTTTTAAAATATTACACAAACATAAGCTTAGAGTCATGTAGCAGTTCTCTAAATTTTATCTTTCTAAGTTGATGTTTGATTGTTTCTATTGTTTGCTAATCCTCTTAGCTTGGCTTGATAATAGTTGAGTATGCAAGTTCTCTGAAACCTACATTTATTTTATTTTTATCGAGATATTGTTTGATTCTGCTTAGAATCTCTCTCACCCCTGCAGCTAAAATAATCGTTTCTTGGCATGTCGCTCTCTATTATTATTAATGCTAGAGCCCACATATCCATTAAGTGTCTCCATCTCTCCAATCCTCTCTCTCTGGAAAATATCCAGGAGTGCCCTATACATTTCCTGAGCTCTGTTGAAGTCAATAATATAAACTCTAAGAGGCTAAAAGTTCAGTTCTCTGGCTTTAAGTCATAAATAACACTTGTGAAGCTCTTCAATCCCCTCAACTATCTGCTATACTATCTAGCTAATTTATCTCTGACATCTATTGTCAGATAAGAATTCTCTGTAAGCATTTCTAATAAAGGAAGCCTGAAGGCTACATGATCTTTACCAAGTAAAATAGCATCAAGCTAGATGATATGCCTGCACTCATTTAACTTTGCCTTTTAAAGAGCATAATACTCATTAGCAAATTCCATTTGGAACTTGTCATCAGCAAGGAAGTAATTGAACGGATATATCTTGTAAGCATATTAGTCATCAGTAATGACTCTCTTCTCTATTTTATCTTCAAGAGTAAGATAGTTTCTAGGCAAGAATCTAAGTCAATAATTTTGAATATAGGAATCTTCATTGCCTCTATTTGAACCATGATTTTATTGATCTCAGAGACTGGAAAGTTCTTGACTGCTTTCTTCATTTTAACTTACTTCTAGACTTCAACTCTAAGAGACTCCACTGGGTTTCTTGATCTTCTCTTTTAGAGGAATCTATTCCCTGTAGGTTCATGAATAAAGACAAAACTTTAATTGTGCTTTTTCTTTAAGTGCACTTTGAGGTCTCTAGTATGAGAATATGGCTTCTCACAGAACTCACAGACATACTTCCCATCTTTCTTTTAATGCTTGAGATATAACCTTGGCATATCGTTGTGTATATCTCTCAAGTGTCTCTTATAAGTTGACTTGTAAGGGAAAACTTTATTGCATTCTTTGCATTAATAGTCAACTTTGGCTGGTATTTATTAATGCTCTATGGAGGGTTGTTTAACCTCCTACTTAACTTATATTTAAATATCAAAGCTAGACTGGTCAAAGTTGTCATAAGTAGGCTCCCACTGAGTACAAGCGTCTCTGGTCTCTACTTTTCTTGGTTGCTGGAATGATAACTTTTATTGACTTGATCCAAGTAATGCCGCTCTTCTTAACAGGTTAGCGCTCATTTTAGTTTGCTGATATATTTTATTATAATAATGATAAAATCTACCTAGATAAACTATAGTAGTCGAGTATAAGACACTCTGGTAGATTCTTTGCTGAGATGTAAGAAAATTAACTAACCATAAAAGACTGTAAGTTGACATATTTTATGAGAATTTAATACATTTTAGTAAATTAAAATACTCCTTATGAAGTTTTGTTTCTCTAGGAGGTCCTCCAAATCAAGTTTGAATTTAATTTGGAGGTAAAGTTATTAGACATTTTTAAATTTAATATGCTCCTAATTAAGTTTAAACCTTAGAATTTAACTCCTAATAAAGTTTGAACTTAATTTGGAGGACCTCCTAAAATAATTAAACATTATTAGGAGCAATTTAATGGAGATAGTTTGATAAAAATGGAAATCAATCTGTGAAACTTGGAGCAAGTTTTTCAATGCTTCTCCTCATATCTTTTCAAGGTTGACCTCCAGTAGATCCTCCCTATTTAGTAGTAAGATTTTAATAAACTTAGAATGGATATCCATAATTTTAAATTTCATTAGCATTTCTAGAAAGAGGAAGCAAGATGGAGTCTATGAATGATGCAATGAAGAGAATTTAATCTCAAGATTTAATAGGAAAATTCAGAAGTAAAGAGGACCTCTACAGATACTTGGTATAGCAAAATAAGTTCTTAAGTAAGATTGATATATCCATTATAGTTGAACTGTTCTTGCCGACTTTGGAGCGAACTAAAATCTCCTTCCTAAAAGCCTTACTGAGTGAAGACAAAAAAGCTCTTAAGTCTAATGAAATTAGGATGATAGAGATACCTAACAACCCAGAAATATCAATGACAAACCTATATGACGATGCTATGAGTGATCCGGACGTAGCTCTCTACCTTCCATAAAACTACAGCTCTATAATAAGTTGCCAGAGAGAAACTTCTTCTTTGGTGTTCTTGCAACTCTGAAACCTGAGTACTTAAATGAAGTTATTTAAAAAGCTCATAGGAAACGCTACAGTATCTCTCCTGAAGAAAAAGAGAAGCAAGGTATTTTAATAAGTGACACCTGGCTGTAGGAACTTCAAAAGCATCCTTTCATCTCAAGTAAGCTTAGTCTTCTAACTTTATAGAAAAACCTGGAACTGCTATATACTTGATGAAAGAGCGCAGCAAATTAAACAGAGAGAGAAAGTCTCAAGTAAAGCATGAATTGAGTAAGAGACTCTTCAAAGATTTCTAAAAGCCAGACGAGATGAACATAGATGCAGGGGCTGGCACTAAGAGAAGAAACATGGGCCCAAGCAAGCCTTAAGAGGAAGAAAAGAAAGAGAAGCCAAATCCCTTTACGGGCAAATTTAATATGTGAACTTATTCATTCGTTTAAATCTAATACTTATTTATAAACACAAAATCTCCCTTCTCTTGCGCACACTTTAGCTTTCTCATCACTGACTCTCTTAGCAGCACTCTTAATAAAATCGACTGTATCTATCTTTAAATCATGCATCAGATGGTAGAGCAGCAATTTCTTATAATGACCTTTCAATAACCCCCAATATAATTCAATTCAATTGAACTAAGGGCTGTAAGGAACATTAAATACAGGTGTTATATTTAGCCTTTCATATTCCTTCCTTGAGTCTTTAGTTTTATGAAGAGACAAGTTATCAACGAATAGAATAATTTCTTAGTCAGCGTACTTATCTCTCAGTTGTTGCAAGAATTTAATATATTATTCAGTCTTTATAGAACGAGGGTGAATAACATAAGTCTCGAGGCCACTATCTTCACTTATTCCTCCAAGAATAGCATGAGTTTAAACCTTAACTTTTTAGTCATAAACTTCTATATTACTATACCTCTTGTACCAAGACCTTGATATAAAGGTATTGAATGTAAATACAGCTTCATCAGCGTGTATGAACTTTATATTATGCTCTTAAGACCTCTGCATTTAATCGAATATATATTTTAAATTAGTCTTATAAAATGGAACATTAAAGTCAATCACTCTCTTAATGCGATTGACTGTCTTGTAAGATATTCCATTCTTTTTATATATGTTAGCTATCGATTAAGCAGATATATGAAGCTTAGGAAATTGGCGATGAAACATCACAGCCCTCTAGGCTAGAGAGAAATGAGCCCAGTATTTAAGAGTCTTATCATTAATTAGATATTCGATATGATGCTGCTAAAATTTTAAGGGTCTCTTAGGCTTAGAATTAAGATGCTATCTCTTTAAATTCAATGCTAATAGACAGTGAGACCTCACAGTTGCTGGAGATTTATGGAGTAGCCTTGCTATAGACGTATAATTCAGAACAGGCTTGAGTTATTCACTATATTCATCACATCCATATCGCAACTTAAACAATAAATCTATATACTCACTGTCATAAACAGACCCCAAACCTCGCATATACTCACTTAAAATACTAATATTTAAACATTAAACCCCTACATAAACCCTATTAAAATCCTAATAAAGTATGCACTAATAGTCTACTTTTATCAATCAAAAACTCAATCAAACTACTGAAAGGGTATTGGGGTTTTGAATGATCGAAGTTTATTTCCATTCATATCCAAAGAGTCAAATAGCTTAATGATTGAGCCATAGTAACCCTCAGAGCAAAAATTTCTCATCTCCTTCCTCAGGCTCGACATTTTTTAATCATAATGATTTTAACTTTTATCAATTAATTAAAGTTCGCAGATTAATTATATAGATTTTTCTATTTAAAGTATTTCTATAATGACTATTTTCTTACTATTTTGACTGAATAAAAATAATATTTTTTTTAATATTATGAAATTCTATAACAAATTCTAAGAAATAAAAAATTATCTTAGATTAGTTACTTTGATTGCATTTATTTTTCATTACTATATTATATCTCAAATGAAATCCAAAAATTCATTTAGTAAGTTTTCAATATAATTAAAAAACAATTCAATTTTGAATAATTCTAGTTAATCAACACTTTTAAAGTCTATCGTTTAATTTTTATTCATTACACTGGTATTTATTAAAAAATACTTTAAGAGCATTTTTTCACCAGGAATTGGCGAAGTTTTCAACATTATTGAAAATTCAAATTTTCTCAAAAATGATCTATTAAATCTTATATATTAAATGATGAGACGAGTATGCCTTCCTAAATTTATTAAATTAACTTTAAAATTAATTTATTATAATCATAAACTGAATTACAAATAAATGATAAAAAAACCTTCTTGAGAATACAATCGAAAATTAGAAATATTTGTTTTTGAATTTGATTACTAAGAAAATAATATTAGGAATTTTAATTTCATCAAACTGAAAAAGATTTTCATTCTTAATTCAAGTTAATCTTTAATATAGAAATTAAATTCGAATGAATTTTATTTGCTTCAGATTTAATATATTTAATTTTAATTGTAATAGATAATCTATGATGACAAAAATAATTGAATTTGCTAATTTATAATAATCTCAGTAAAAAAACAAAAATGCTAGACTTTTAAAATTAAATTATTGATTTAAACATTATCAAGTTGATAGAAGCAAGTTAAAAGTTATAATTTTTTTGTAAATTTATGATCATAAAAATTGAGAATATATTATGGATGAAATATTAGCATACCTATAAGTTCACAAAAAAAAACTTATTGGTCTTATAAAAATGTAAAGATTTTTGAAATTTATACTGAGTAGAATTATTCATCGTCAAAAAAGTATAAAATTTAGTATATTAAAGTAACATAAATATTATATTTGTTTATAAGATTTAACATACAATCAATAAATCAAGAATTTAAAACTTTTGAACCATTATAGTTCTAACTTTATAAAATCTTATGATGATCAAAACTTCGAATATAAATATGCTTGAATTGTAAAATAAATGTTAGAATTTTATATATTGAGTCAATTATAATTATGTTATTTGAAAATAAAAGTTTTTTGTTAGAGGTTGTTATAGTTTTAGTAGAAAAAAATAATACATACTTATTAAATTTATACAAATGTTTTTTATTTAGAGAACAAATTTGCCTCTCATTACTTTAAAATTTTTATCGTTGTATTTATTATATTTAGAGCAACATGAACCAAAGTGATCATCATTTTAAAATAATTAATTTTTTGAGAATCCCTATATTTGTCAGAATTTATTCAAATCATTTTTTCACTTTGAAAATAATTGAACTATTGAAAATAGGCAATGATGATTATAAATAGTTGTTAGAGTTGATAGACTATTATGCACATTTAATATATATGTAATTTTGAACTGCTTGTCCATGCGATCTAAATTTTTCCTCTTAATCTCATGGTTTATTTATTGAATAAATTAGAATGAACTTTTCAAAAAATTTCATGAATAATTAGGAATATTTTTTGCATTGTACTTTCAACATTTATAAAACTTTTCCGACGTAACCAAATATGGTAGATAGTCTGAAAAGCAAGAAATAGCTCTCAGCACTTTAATCTTCAAGTTAAAGGTAATAAGGTGGATGCCGGCAAACGCTTGATTGGGAAGCTTCATTTACTAACTACTTTTGAGATGTCGCTAATCCTTGAGGTAGCAAATGATTAAATTTACCTATTTCTTTGCTAATACTGAGAGTATTCAAGAAGTCGTTGGTATCGATAAAATCCATTTAATAAAACCAAATTATTAATGTTCTTGTGGAAAATTATTAATTGACCAAGAGACCAAAGGAATTATGATAATTAGATTAGTGTAGAAGCTTCGTAATAGCAATCATATGGATATTTAAGAACAATCAAAAAAATCTTTAAAATAAAAAACGAAGGAATATTATTCATTACGAGGAAAAAAATCATATGGTCGTTATAAAGACGAAAAGCGTGTTTAATATAATGACAAATTAATAGATTTAAATCTAATTTAAAACTTGTAGTTTTAATAAAAATAAATGAAATTTTTAATATATAAATATCAAATTTATATATAAATAAGATAAATGAAAGAAATGGTTTTAATAAATAATTATATTTAAAATGAGAAAATAGAAAAGAGAAAAGAGAAAAAAGAGAAGAATAAAATAAATATAAATAAAATTTTATATAATAATTAATGATTAGATCAAGATTTGGTCGGCAGATGGGTGGCAGCTTTCTGTCAAGAATCAGTAGAACACCTGGTTCGATCCCTAAACCCGCTTACAGTTTTAACCAGCTAAAGATCATAGGTCCTCCTCAAAATTTGTAATAAGGAATGGCAGCGGTTGATTCACATATGCAACCTGGTCTTGTTCAGGTTATACAGTCTATCCTAAATATACCCCAATTAAGAAACAAAATAACTTACCATTCGTGAGTTGGTTTGGCATGCTTGCGTAGTTAATATTTGCAATAGTGTCTTCATCAAATATATCAATTCAAAGTACTCAATGTTTAAAATTACTGAGTCGCTAAATTAAAATAATTAAATAATATACATTAATTTTTATTATTCATAACACCTGATCTTCAATTTATTCATACTTACTTACCTACCTAGATAATGATATTTACCAAAATAGTCAATTTTAGAACTAATACAAATTCACAAAAATGAATTAAATAAAAATTAAACTAATGGTAAAAAAATAGAGCCCACAAATAGCAAGTAAAGATACATTAAACTAGTTTTCATAGAATTGCAAAAATAAAAAAAATTTATTAAGTTTTTAGGAAATTTATATAATCTTAAAATGGGACATACTACAATTAGGAACATATTTCTTGCCTAAATGAGTCCTAAGAACAGAGGAAATAAGCAGATTGTATTTTTTCTTTATAAGAAGGTAAGGTAACCATAAAACGAAAATCACATTACTTCACGTTATCCTTAAAAGCTTGACTAAAAAGAATATGTCATAGTAATTTTTCAATAAATTTATACTTTTCTACATTTTTAATAGTTCTATCATATAAGAATGTGGACAAATCTAAAAAAATATTACCAAAAAAATATCTAAATTCTCTACAATATGTGGCATTCAAATAAATTTGTAAAGCTAAAGTTATTTATTTAGAAAATAAATTTTACATTTTTAAGGAAGGCTAGGTCAAGGGCAAAAAGATATTTTCAGAAATAATAAAAATAAAATGTCTCGGTCTACCACAGCTAAGATAAAAAAGTGGACGTAGAATTCAATTTTAACATTAGAATATTTCCTGTCTCAAAGATTGCCGAGATACGAAGGATTTGATTTTATTAATTATTTAGTTAAAATCACTATAAGAAAGTTTAAAATAAAATATTCTAGTAGGAATTAATATAAAAAATATTTTAAAAATCCTACTATAAAATAATATAAACAGAATGGGTATGCTGAGCAAAATACAAAGGGATATCTTATAAAGTAACATCGAAAATAATTAATTTTAACACCTTGAGCAATATACAATTGACAAAATTTAACATAACAAAACTCAATGGTGACTACACATTCTAGAAATCATCACCTTCAAAGCCAGATAAATCATAAGAAAAAGGTTCTCTATAGTCAACTAGTTCCAACTTCACCTAACAAGAATACAGTTTGACGAAGGAAGCAACTGTTAAGAAGTACAATTTTAGACGCAATAACTCTTTAAGATGCTTAGACTAGCATCAATAAACAACAAATTCATAAAAGCCTAACAGGCTACAATAAAACCCCAATAAACTTTCACTAGAGTGCTTAAAGACACTAGTCTGAAAAGACAAGCCTCACCTCCAACGAAGACTGACCAGAAATCAATAAGGGGTAGTAACCAAGAAATGAAGACTACTATACAATAGATGAAGATCCTTCAATCCCTAATAGAAACGCCAACCTCATTACGAAAAGAGTAATATACTCACACAATGAGGAAGACTAGAGTTCGGTGGAAGAAAAACTAAGATACGGCGAATACGACTCAGGAAGCTCATATGTGACAGCTCTAGCGAACCCACCTACTACATAGATAGTGAATAAGAAGAAAAGAAGGAGTTCATTAATCACTCCTTCACTTACCAAGTCTAAATTCTAATAACGTCAAATACGTCATGGAATTAAATTAGTTCTAAATAGGAGATTAATAAGAAACCTCAAATTAAAATTCAGTACTAAATATGAATCTTAATTAAAGTGAAAATTAATAATAAATTAATTATTATAAAACGGGATCCTACTAAGGAATGTAAACCATTACCAAGGAGTAAAAATAAGATAGATTCGACACGAGAGAGTCATGTATCTGCTCTATTTTGACGTCATTCGACAAATTAACACTGAAATCATGCATTTTCAAATGATGGTCACTTAAAAGTTTTTTTTATAAATGTCTACGAAAAATGTTATTGATTTGTTTTTGTTTTGTTATAATGATATTTAATTAAATTTTTATTTTTTCAAATCATTTGATATTTGTCTGGGATCTATTTTGATATTTAATTTTGAAGGATAGGTCAAGCCATTTTATTTTATATAATTGCAATTGCGTTATACAAGATTATATTTTCGCAGGTTCTAAAATTTAAGTTTTTATATTTTTTTATTATATTAGAGTTTGATGAGACCATATTTTTTTTAAAGTTTTTAATAAAGCTTACAATATCATGAATTACTGAGTTTAAATATATAATTAGTTGTATTTCTTATAGGAGAGGAACAATTATCCTGATTTTTTATGCTCTTTTATTTCGTTTTTAGTTTTATTTTCTTATTATAATAAATAAATTACATTATTTGGTGAATTTGAATAATTTTTTAATTTCAAAAATTTATGATTAATAATAGAAATTAAGCCATCTTCCGTCCCACTATTCTAATGTCCGATGCATCAAACAAGGCATCCTTAATACAATATAATCCATCAGTATTTAAACAAATATTATTATTGGCATGATCAATGTGAGTACAGTTATAGACTATCACAATAATTCTGGACAAGACCAATTCGAAGATACCTTTTTGCTATTTATATATTATATTAGTGAAGTATTTGCTAAGAAGAGGTTTTACCTTGATTACAAGAACTCATCAAGGAAAGTTAGACTTGGTAGTGAACATGGATAAAAGACATGTGAAGTAGCGAAAGACCGCACATGAGACCGACCCAAGGCAATAGGTGAACGAGCACGGTGCTGAGGCGATTCTGTCCAGTATATGGGTCTTTTGCATCTGGCCCTTGAATTAAGATGAAATTGGATAGCCAAAAGTCAAAGTATAGAACAATCTGATTTATCTATCTGACTTGCCTAAGCCTTAATATTAATTTCATTTCAGCATTAAATAATTATAATAATAATTCATAAAAGTCAAGATAAATAAAGTCATTATTGTTCTGTTGAAGCTAATTGAACTTGCTTCAAACTTAAAATATTTTCAATAAGGATTTGTGAATTCTAAGAAATGTGTCAAGATGCTGAAGTTAGAAGTCGGTCATTCTTTATAATATTGATCTGGCCTGACAACCTTAAAAATATTTGTCAGGCGAGGTAATTTTAGATGTTATGTACCAAAAGTAATTAAGAGTTATAGAAAAGGATTTAGAACATTTTTCTAAGTATCCCTATTAAATATAAAGGGTCCATCAATATCATTCAAGAAATTCAAAAAGACACCCAATAAAAACCATTTGGACTTTATCTAAAAGCAAATGGAATTAACAATACTTTAAAGAAAGCAAAAAGTAGAAAATACAATAAAAGAAAAATAATTAAAATGAAAGTCAAAGAATTATTTTCAAATTATTGATAATAATACATGTTAAATCTATTTAAAAAATTTGTTGCCTGTCAATTATTAAAAAGGTTATCAGGCGATGAAAATAAATAAAATTTAAATAATAATAAAAAAATAAATATTAAAAACAGAATGTACAATATAGGTTAAAGGAATGTGCAGCTTACTTGACTTTTATAAAATATATGTTGTATTAGATAAATATATCAGTAGTAAAACTAATATCTTATAGATCCTTTCTATCATATTAGTATGTGAAGTAAGTTTATCATTTTATAATGAATCGGTGAATTTTAAATTTGTAGCGTGAATTGTCTAATAAGTCAGTTCTTCCATTAATAGCAACTGGTAATATTATTAAATTTGGAATAATATTTTAATATTTGAATAAAAAATTAAAAAAACTAAACTGCCTAACGTGGAACTAATGCTCATACCCAAATATGCATTTAATAGACTCACTTAGACCACACATCTTCTAATTCCTTAAGACATTTAAGTACTTAAAGAAAGCATAGTTAGGCCATCTCTTCAGGTACTTAAGAAATAATTCCAATAGATGGGTTCTTCTCAACTCCATCTAATTGATCTCTTTCAAAAAGTATACTGCATATGTATCGACTACGGGTAAGACATCAAAGGTATCACAGCTTTTAGATACAAAACAAAAAAAGAACTTGTAAACCTCTTTCTCTAAAGAGGCAAAACAATTGACGAAAAAGTCAATAAATTAGGCAACTTCAACATATGGAATACGTTCCAAGACCTATCATGGATCATCCATGAGAATTTTAAGAGTGAATCTTTCTGATCTAGAAAACTCTATGATGACGCTCTAGATTAGTATGATAGGTAATACTAAATAAAGGAAGACCAGATTCTGACCAGAATAATCCGATCAGATTTTAATTTATTAACATCAGATACAGCAATAGATTTCTCTCAAGAGGAACATAGAATATACATCGATGTCTTCCACCATGATGTAATGGAAGCAAACAGGCTCAGTCTAGAAAAATATTTACAAAATCTAAGCAAAATAGCTGTTAAAGGAATCAATATAAAATATCCATCCCAAGAAATAAAAAAAGGAATTAAGTATCATTATGAATAATAACAAACAATCCAAAGACTTCAGAGAAATCCCACTTCCAAATTGGTAAAATGCACTATCTTTAAAAATTAAACCTTAACTTTATAATTAGAGAATCACCCACACCATCTACGATAAGATCATACAAATCCAACTAAAGAACAATAAATCATAGTCCCTACAACAAATCATAGATGAACCTGGAACATCACTAATCGACTAACCCCTAGCCATAGAAATTCTGAATAAAGAATTTGAAGACATATTAGTTAAGACCAAAGTAGGCATAGTTACTTACAATAATCTCAAGCTCGTCTACATTAAAAAGATAGGCAATAACCTCACCAACATCAACTCACCACTCATTTTAGAAGCATGCGAACTAGCAGCACATCCGTGCGTCTGGGAAAAGAAATAAACCTTTCCCAAACTAGAAGAAGATTGGATTGAGAAACTCTCAACTATCTGAAGAACAACAATGCTGATCTAAAAAATTCACACAGGCATAGATATTAAAAATTGCTTAAAAAACATCTACTCCTAGTAAAACAGACAGAAAATCAACATAGAAGACTTATAAGAAACAATCTAAGAACTCACTGATGAACTTAAACTGAGACTAGGACTTAGAACACTGAGTGAAAAAGTAGACTACCAACTGCTTAGAATGGCCAAGAGAGCCATAATGGACAAATAAAACTTTGAAGAGAAACAGGATCCAGACAAGTACGAGAACACACACATTTATTATAAGGGAATAGGATGTTTATGACAAAATACCTGATAATGAGACAATGATTTAAAGAAACTAAAAGGGCTTGTCCCTTATATATATTGACATATATTCTAAGATCGGGGGTCCCTAGAGACCTCAATGTGATCACATTATTATAATTATTATTATTAAATTTGGATATTTCTTATAATATTAATAAAGAGTTAACAAAGAGTTAGTTCCATTAAATTCAAATCGAATAGTTATTTATTCAATTGATAATATTATATATTGATTTAAGTAAAGTGAATTAATATATTTAAAATAAATTGTTAAAATTGAAATAATTTATTCAACTTTCCATTTTTCATCATATTTTAACAACCCTTATTACCCTTAAAAGATATATTTTAATCTAAAATGAATTATAAAATGACAATACACTGAATAAAATATATCAATTAATCTTCTGTAACAATATGATTATTTGTTAAAATATAAAAGAAATTGATCTATTCTTAAATGAGAATCACAAAACTGATATTTAATATATTCTAGTCTTTCAAGATTTTTAATGTTTAAACTAATTGTATGAATTTTATTATAAGTATATGATTATTAATTAGTTAAATATAAGAAAAACTTCAATATATTTTAGAATAAAAGCAACAATCTTTATTAATTATCAGTGTTTAGAATGTATAGACTTAAGTTTATATATTTTTTTGTTTATTTTAAGGAATGTATTAATTGACTATGTTTTAATTCATGTTTGATCATATCATGTCTAAATGTTTCTCTTACAATCATCATAATTAGACTTAATACCGCTATTAAATAACAATAAATGCCTTTACCATCACAAATAAATTATAATCGAAATTAATCAGTAATTTGTTTAGATTATTTTTATCACTTATAATTTATTAAAAAAGTCAACTAATGACCTAACTTCATCAAAAGTTTATTTATTTTAATCTAACAGATCACAGAATTATATTTCTAAATTATATTTAAATTGCATTTTCACAAAGAATCTCAACTCAATCATGTTAAAGAATGACTCCTTATTATTTTTATTAAATTTTACTCTGAATTCATGTCAATTTAATAAAATATAAAACATTTTTTTTTAAAAAAAAATTGATTAATTTATAAAAGATTGTTAGTACCATTAGCAACAACACTGATCAATCCACCATGATGATAAAGCGATCTAATTGCGTTTGCTCACAGGCCTTTTAGTTATCTGTTGATTTTATTTAGAGGAGCTCCGTTAAATTTAAGATCTCTCTTGAACAAACCTCTGAAGTCTTGTACATTTGAAGAGACTTGCAATGCGAACAAGTCAGGATAGGTTGCTGATGAGAAAGATGAGCTATTACATAAAAGTTAATCTGTCGGAATATTTGCTGAGTGCCAAGCGATGATAGAACCAACTGGGAATGAGCTTCCGGAGATAACGAGACTATCGGCAAATTGCTTGTTAACTGCATCAGTTGCAAGCGTTAGGTCTGTGAGATTAATTATCTTTTTATTATTTAATGATACATTTATGTCTGCTGGATTTCCAGAAGATATAGTATTTATTGTAGTAAATGTATTCTATTTAAATAAAACATTATAATCAACATATATCTTACTAATGAATTAATTAGTTAAATAAATTGTTGTGATAGCTGAATATCCTGTTTTTAAGAGAGGAAGAGTCTTCAAGGGATAGGGTAAATACATTCAGCATGCTTGTGAGTTGAGCATGGTTGAAGTAAAAGGCCGATATGAAGGTGTAAAGTAGTTTGGGAAATTAAAATCAAGCCTGAATGTAATAGTCGAAGAAATGAGAGAAGTTTCATAGAAGCCCGAAGCACTTTATAAGATAGCAGAAAAACTTGTCCCTAACTGACCTTTCTTAGAAATATTTGGAAGAAAGCATAACATAAGAAGAGGATGGACGATGATGGGGAATTAACTTCGATGAATGTTTGATTAAAGTATGTGATTAATTATTATATTAATTTTTTTAATTAAATCTACAGATTGTAGTGAAAAATGCTGGAGATTATTTTACTTAAATTAATAATGAAGATTGGGACATAATTACCCTTTCAATTCATTTTAGATTGTTTGACCCACACTATTGTTTTTCTACCCATCGATAGCCATGCTTTTTAAAAATGATAGCGCTGACTCTGGTTTAGAGTTGGCGACCCACATAAACAGAAAACCCTCCTCTTGAACTAGCTCAATAGGTATTTCTTTGATTTATTTATCTGCAAGTGTGTCGTACTTTAGAGGCAACCATGTCCTATCCCATGGAGCGTCCATAATTACCACTCTAAAAAGAGCTATATCTTTAGCCAGCTATGTTCTATGAAGCTCCTCCCTTATCCTCCTAACTCTTACATCGCACTAAACTATCATTAGATCGCTTATCAGATGTGTGGGTTTTAAATCATGATTCGCTAACTTTCTCAACTCTTTTTACAGTCTGTTTCTATGAATATCCTGGCATTTTTTCCTGTGAGCATGAGGGCTTTGACGGGTTCAGGATCGATAGTTGCACTCCTGACACTCAAATGCTTTGCTCATGTATTTTTTTATTTTTTCTTGGAGATGGTTTCTGTTGTAGGTAAATTGCATTCTTACTCCCCTAGTAATCACAGTTTTACACAGGGCAAAAGTGGAGTGGTTTTTATAGCTGTTCCATTTTTTATTTCTATTCTTATTTTTACAAATGACAATTAAGTCTTTAAATTTCATCATGGGGTTGAATATTCAATTTATTGTAAGAATAATGACTGAATGTCATAATGATGACACTAATTCACTCTAGAAAATATTTTGAGGGGGTTCTGGGGTTTTATTTTTCATTTCACTGAATCATTATAAGTATGCTTAATATTATAATTATGAGTAATTATTATTTATATATTTATGTTTTCGACTGAAGTAATTAGCTTCATTATTACCTGTAGATTTTTTTTCTTAAAATAAAAAAAAAACTTACCTAAAACTCATGAGCTATAGCAAGTTTCAAAAGTATCCTATTTTCATGTAATGAGGATATGTGATGAGTATCTAAAGCTGATAATCTCATAAAATAATAGGGTTTTAGAAAGCGCGGCTATTTAATAAAACATAAATTGCATTTTAATGACTGAAAAATTGAGATGAAAGAGCTATGATGATGATTTTTAAAATTACGTAACAAACTAAAATACTATAAAGAACTAAGCAGGACACACTTTAGCTGAAAGATGCAAACTATTGCATCAAAAATTTCCTAACATTCGCTTGTCAAAATCTTCACTTTGCAATTTTTACAGAAATCACAATACTAAAAGAAAATTTGTCAAGTCTATTAATTAACCTCCAATATAATAGAAAGCTAAAAGACAGGAAGTCTTGCATGTACTATAAAAGGGATTAAAAATTTTCAAAATTAAGAGTACGCAATAGTTTTTATAGATGAAGTTATGTTCTCATACTAAACGATAAAGAGAAAAGAGTACTCAAACAAGAGTTAAAACATAAGTCACCCCATGAAGACAACGTACAATAAAACTATAGCAGTTATCGCTGCTATCTCTTGCACTTTTGGTTTACTTCACTTTAAGTAATATGAGTCGTCTGTTAATTCTGAAATGTTTTTTGAATTTTATGGAGAACTGCTTGACCTTGCTGGAGATAGAAAGTTCGTTATAGTAATGGACAACTTAAGAGTTCATCACAGCAAGTTAGTTCGAGTATTTAATTCATAGAATTAGATTCCAATATTATTCACTCCATCGTATTTTCCAGAGGCCATCAAAATAGAAGATTACTTCAGTGTTATTAAAAATAAGTTTAAACGTATAAAGCTGAACAAGACTGTCAATGAAGCAAAAATAGATTACACTGATATAATTATGGAATGTTTTTATGAGAGTGATTAAAACACGATTAAATAAATTTGTATATTATTAACTAAGAAAGTTAATAGATAGGTAGTCCCAAATGAGTCGTAACCTAAAGAAAGGGTTCAAATAACTCACTCTAAAATATACTAAAGGGACAAACCAACTTCTTTTTGAAGATAATGGGGCCGCTTAATAAAATAATAGATAGATAAAAGTAAAAAGCATCTTTTAAATACAGAGCTCAGTTAAGAGTTCTCAATAGCCTTAACCCCCCATTAAAACATCAATTAACTTTGATAACATCCAGTTACAAAGAAACAATATGAGATGGACTTCACTTCCAGCAATCATGAAAGCCAAGACAGAAATATCTTAAACTTAAAAAAGGTAATTGACGAAGTCTCCATCAAAGAGACTAGCCTTTTTTCCTTAGTCCAAAAATGTAGGGACACCACAGATGTCATCTTAAATGAGTCGATACCTCTAAGTCAGGAAGAGCTACAAGGACAGTAAATCAAATGTCTTAATGCCTTCTAATCACACGTTAACTTACTATTTGTTATGATCCTCAAAATCCAGAAATACAACTAAACACAAGAACTAGGACACATCCACGATATAGCAATAGCTACAAAAACAAGAACTTTGAATATCACTTCAGAGAAGAAAGATTCTAAGCCTTAATCCATTAATTTGCTTTTACTATTAAATACCCCTAGGTAATACAGGAATCAACTTTCAAGGTAGCGAACTTAGCTATTAAATCTCTGGAAAACTTAGTCAACTAAGGAGGACTTAAACAACAAGTGCCTCAACCATAAATAAGACAACAATAACCAATAGTGGAATAGAGAGAAAAATCAGTGATTGAGGACATCGAGATGGAGGAAGACGCACCCATCTAAATTGACACATCAATCAAACAGGGGAACAAACCTAAGACCAAATCTACTACCAGTCAAAACCCCAAAACCCCTGAAGTTGTTTGATTGAGTTTTTGATTGATGAAAGTAGACTATTAACGCATGCTTTATTAGGGTTTTAATAGGGTTTATATAGAGGTTAATGGTTTAAATATCAGTAATTTAAGTGAGAATATGCGAGGTTTGGGATCAGTTTATGACAGTGAATATATAGATTAATTGTTTAAGTTGCGTTATGGATGTAATGATTATAGTGATCAACTCAGCCTATTCTAAATTACACATCTATTGCAAGAATGCTCCATAAATCTCCTGATACTGTTAGGTCACACTGTCTATTAGCATTGAATTTAAAGAGATAGCATCTTAATTCTAAGCCTAAAAGACCTTAAAATTCTAGTAGCATCATATCAATCATCTTATTAATGATAAGACTCTAAAATACTGGGCTCATTTCTCTCTGGCCTAGAGGGCTGTGATGTTTAATCGCCAATTTCCTGAGCTACACATCTCTGCATAATCCATAGCTAATATCTATAAAAAGAAAGGTATATCTTACAAGACAGTCAATCGCATTAAGAGAGTGATCGACTTTAATGTTCCATTTTATAAGGATAATTTAAATTATATATTCGATTAAATGCAGAGGGCTTAAGAGCATAATATAAAGTTCATACATGCTGATGAGGCAGTATTCACGTTTAATACCTTCATATCGAGGTCTTGGTATATGAGGTACAGCAACATAGAAGTTTATGATCAAAAGGTTAAGGTATAAACTCATGCAATCCTTGGTGGAATCAGTGAAGATAGTGGGCTTGGGACTTATGTTATCCACCCTCGCTCTATTAAGACTGAATAATATATTAAATTTTTGCAATAGCTAAGAGATAAGTATGCTGAATAAGAAATTATCCTGTTGTTGATAACTTATCAGTTCATAAAACTAAAGACTCAAGGAGAGAATATGAAAGGCTAAACATAACACCTGTATTTAATGTTCCTTATAGCCCCCAATTCAATGGAATTGAACTATATTGGGGCTATTAAAACGCCACTACAAGAAACTTCTGCTCTATCATTTGATGCACGATCTGAAGATAGATACAGTAGATATTATTAAGAGTGCTGCTAAAAGACTCAGCGATGATAAAGCAAAAGTATGCGCAAGAGAAGGGAGATTTTGTGTTTATAAATAAGATTTAGATTTAAACGAATGAATAAGTTCACATATTAAATTTGCCCGTAAAGGGATTTGGCTTCTCTTTCTTTTCTTCTTAAGGCTTACTTGGGCCCATGTTTCTTCTCTTAGTGCCAGCCCCTGCATCTAAGTTCATCTCGTCTGGCTTTTAGAAATCTTTGAAGAGTCTCTTACTCAATTCATGCTTTACTGAGACTTTCTCCTCTGTTTAATTTGCTGCGCTCTTTCATCAAATATATAGCAGTACCAGGTTTTTCTATAAAGTTAGAAGTCTATGCTTACTTAAGATGAATGGATGCTTCTAAAGTTCCTACAGCCATGAGTCACCGATTTTGATTCCCTGCTTCTCTTTCTCTTCAGGAGAGATGCTGTAGCGTTTCTTATGAGCTTCTTAAATTACTTCACTTAAGTACTCTGGTTTAAGAGTTCCAAGAACTCCAAAGAAGAAGTTTCTCTCTGGTAACTTATTTGAGAGTTGTAACTTATGGTAGGTACAGAGCAACATCTAGATCACTCATAGCATCATCATAGAGATTTGTCACTGAGATTTCAGGGTAGTTAGGTATCTCAATCATCTTTATTTCATTGGTCTTAAAAGCTTATTTCTCTTCACTTAGTAAGGCTTTTAAGAATGATATTTTTGTTCCTTCCTGAGGTGGCAAGAACAATCCAACTATGGTAAATATTAGTATTTGATAAAAGCTTACCTTGCTATACCAAATATCTATAGAGGTCCTCCTTACTTCGAAATTTTCCTATCAATTCTTGAGATTTTATTCTCTTCATTGCATCATTCATAGACTCAATCTTGCTTCCACTTTCTATAAATGTTTATGAAATTTAAAATTATGGATATCCATTCTAAACTTACTAAAATATTACTACTAAATAGAGAGATCAACTGGAGGTCAACCTGAATAAGATAGTAAGAGAAAGATGGAAGAACTGTCTCCAAGTTTCAAAGTTTGACTTCCATTTTTATCAAACTTTCTCCATTAAATTGCTCCTAATAATAATTAATTTAATTAGGTGGTGGCTCCTAATTTATTTAAAACTTAATTAGGTGGTTATATTAAAGTTCAAAACCGTATTATGAGGTACATTAAAAAAATTAAATTTCAAAATCTCCACTCCTAAATTTACAAGAACAGCTTTAGGAGCACCACCTAACTTCACAAAACACATTTAGGTGCATTTTAATGAATAAAATGGGGAATAGTATATAAATTATCTCTAATGTTAAAAAATATAAAACTAATGTCTCGTACTCTGCTCTCATTAAACCTCTCTAAACCTTTGAGAATATGCTCTTACTCTTGTATAAATGTAGAATTTAAATAGTTTGTATAATTATTAATAGTATTTATAAAATGAGCGGTAACTTACTTAGAAAAGCGGCATTGCTTGGCATTAGCCAGCAAAAACTTCTTTCATTAATCAAAAGAAAATTGAGACTTGCGATGTCTCTACCTAGTACAAACCTGAAATTTTTTAACTTTAGGTATCAGACTTTGAATAGCAATTCAGTTGTTAAATAGAAATGCAGAGCTAAGAAATTTAATGCGAAGTTCCAATGAAAATGGTTGAAGAGGAAGAAGAGAAAAAAGAAATAAAAGCATTACATTTATGTGAGGAGTGTGAGATGAACTTCACTTATAAATCTGCTCTTAAGCGTCATATCTTAGAGCAGCATTCTAACAAGCCCAAGCTCTATCTTAAGCATGATAAATAGATGGAAAATATTTCTGCCCTTACTGCAATAAGTAATACAATCATTCAAGGGATCTAAAAGTTCATCTATAAAACCATCATGGCAAGAAGTTTGAAGTAATAGATCCAGAGACTGGTGAGTCTTCCTTTAAAAAAGAAAGCCAAGAGACCCTTTAGAAACTTTGGAACAAAGAGTAAGAAAGAAAATAAACTTATTAAAGCAGTCAGAAACTTCCCAGCCTCAGAGATAGTAAAAATCACTCTTAAGATGCATGCACTTAAACTTCCAATATTGAATATAATTGACCTTAAAGAGAGTAAAGAAAGTTATCTTATCCTTGAGGATAAATTTGAGAAGAAAGTCATAACAGATAAGTAGTTCGCATACAAGATATTTCCGTTCAATTACTTCAAATGCGATGACAAGTATCAAATGGAATTCGTAAATGAATACCAAGCACTACGAAGTCAAGAGATAGATAGTGCAGATTTATAATAAAGCTCGATGCTATTCTGCTTGCTCAAGATCATGTAGCTTTTCGTCTTCCTCTATATTAAATGACATTAAGAGACTACATTTAAGATTAAAGGACAGCAAAGTAGTTACCTCTTATTCTTACAAATGTTTGCAAAGGCATTGAGGAGCTGCACACTCTTGGATATGTTCATAGAGATTTGAAGCCTGAGAATATAATGCTTGACTTTTAACCTCTCAGAGTAGTAATAATAGATTTCAATAGATCATAGAGAGTTGAAGCTTCAGGACTTGGCAACGTGTATGGTACTCCTGGATACTTTCCGGAAAGAGAGGACTGGAGAGATGGTGATATTAAGTGGGATATATGGGCTCTAGCAGCAATTATTTGTGAATGCTATATGGCAAGAAATGATTACTATAGCTGGAAAAGAGAGAAAGATTCAAAACAGAGAATACAGCAATATCTAGACTAGAATAAGATAAAAGGTAGAATGAAAGACATGGCTGAGTAGATAATTATTAAGCCTAATCACAGAGCTGACCATACAATAGACTAAATTGTAAGTTGGATAGGAGAGATAAAGTTTAGAAAGCTGCCTCATGATGCTAAAGTACTGTTTGAATGAATAATAAAAATAAAAGACTTGCATTACACACTAATTTATATTACATTATAACCCTAAACCCTACATAAACCCTATTAAAACCCTAATAAAGCATGCGTTAATAGTCTACTTTCATCAATCAAAAACTCAATCAAACAACTTCAGGGGTTTTGGGGTTTTGAGTGACGTAACACATCAGAAAAGCCTGACCAGTATAATTTCATCTGATCAGATCAGCACAGAAATTAAAACAAACTTAGGAAAAGTTCACACTATACATGAAGTCAATCATAGACTCCAAAAGCAATTTCAGTTCAGAGTACTAGGCAACATCAACTACCAAATGGATGATTTTATTATTAAAAATTTATCTTTCCAATCAAACCAATAGGTTAAATGGTACTTCGCCAAACTAAAAAAAAAATTCTGGCATGAACTAGATACAGAAGAGAAAAATGAATTCAAACTTTTCATAACACCAGACTTCACAAAAATTAATCTCAACATTTAAAAATCGACATCAGAAAACACCATGATTGTTCTCTATGTAGATGCAAAAAGATATGGCATCGATTAACTCAAAAACTAAATATTCCCACACCTTTAACAAATTTCAATGTTCAAAACCAAACCAAGAAGCGTCCAGATGGGCGGTACACACAAAATTGAACTAAAATTCAAGAGAGGAGAGGAAATGAACATCTTTTTATATAATTGGCATAGAGAAAAATTAACCAACAGTAAATTCTGGAAAGGAGTTACAAGATGGAAGAGAAAGAAGATACTGGACATCCACATAAAGACAAAGAAAGTCTACGGAAGACCAGATTACTTAAAATTAAAAGGGCTAGACCCTTATATATATATATTAAGCATATTTACGATCGGGGGTCCCCAGAGACCTGAATGTGATCTCATTATTATTATTATTATTATTATTATTAAATAAATTTGTGTTAAGGGCATTAATAGAGTGAATAATTTTAGCATTTGATTTTAAAATTAATTAATATTCATTAAGTCCTTCTTTATGTGACCATCATACTTGCCTGATTCGATGAGGCACCCTCTGAAAATTTGTTTGCATTTTTCATTTTACTGTCTCCCATTGTCTAATTTATTGCTGATTACCCACCATCCTTAAACCTTTTTAGACTTGTCGCGATGAGTTGCTGCTCCTTTGCTTTTCTTGGTCCAACCACTTTGCTGCTCTCTTTTAATAAATGGATAGTCTTACTGGAGATTCTATACTTTATTTAATCACCTTGTAAATAATTACAAGAAACAAAAGGATGTTGCAAAAGCTTCTTGTGCCACTAATCTGAGATTAGAATATATTCTTTTTTTCTTCGTTTTTAGCTTAATCGAACCTTAGGTCTAAGGCGTGCTTGACCTCAGGTTCAACTGTTTTGAGCAAATTGAAAAAGTGTTGTCTATCGATAGTCTTCTTTTTGCTAAGGTAATCGGGGAGGTAAAGATGTACCTCAGATTCACCTTTGATTTTTTTTAGGAAATTTCTAACTGCTAGTTCTCCGAACTTGGGAACTTTGATAATCTTCACTTGATCATTTGTCAAAACTTTCTTCTCATCCTTCAGAATTTATCTTAGGTAGTCTTTGTTGATGCACTTAATAGGTGGAAGGTACAGGTTCACTTCAAAAATAAATTTTAAAACAATAAATATTACATATTTCAGCAAAATATTTGAAGAGATCTCTTTTAAATCTGAATTTAACCGATTATTCACTCTATGTGATTTTCAGGTGTCCTTGACTTACAACTTCACTTGACTGTGACATTTAATTGAAAGTTCTTTTTATAGCTGTTTCCATAGACTCTGATTTCTTAATTAAAATTTTAATTATTTAATATTAAATTAAGGTTTTATAGGAAAAAAGAGTGCCTGAGCACTTTGTACAAATTGTGATTATTGATTTTTTAACATGTTATTATGAAGTTTTTGTGTGATTTTCTGTAATTAATCACAAAAAATCACAGAAATTTGATGAATTATATTAAAAAGAAATTTTCTTAACCCTATACAATAAACGTTGAAGGGATAAACTATTTGAGATAATGAAACAATTTTATAATTTTGCTGACAGGATGGAGAAGTCACAAAAAATATTTTTTCTATAAGAAACTATGATTCATCATATTTTAACTTGATTAATGATAGTGAAGCAAACTATTAATTAATTATAAATTTAAATTTTAAAAGAAAAGAACACTTTTACTTACAATGGAAAGCTCAGGTAGGACTTTAAACTAAAAATAATTTAGAGAATTAATCAATATATAATAGTTAAAGTGAGTCTTCAAAAGGAGAAGGCGAATCCTCATAAGAAGAGATGCGTGAAGATAATGGCTCATGGGTAGAGGAAAGCAGTAACGAAATACCTAAAAAATGAGTTTAAAAAATGAAGCAAAACTAAATCTCATAACACCAATCTCTCTCAATCGAGTAGGTGCAGTTGCTTCAACAACTAACTCATAATTTCACAATACCCTATTCACAGGTCAAAGACTCCATAGATAGACAGGGAGGCAGTTCTTTTTCACAAGCGTCAAAAGAATTAATTAAAAACACAATACGAACTCAGCGTCAAAAGCTTAAAAGATCCCTGAAATTTAAAAATAAAAATGATAATATTAATATTCTCTCAAAAAATATTTTGAAAAAAAGATCAAAATTCAGCCCAATTAATTTTCTCCAGAATGTTGACTCAAGTAAGGTTTCTATGTAGAAAACAACCCCTAATCCGAGATGCAATTGAGGCAATCAAAGGCTCGCAGCCGGGTTGATAAACAGAATTTAATTGCTTACTCCTGAACTCCAAACATTTATAGTTTAGAGTGTCTCATACTCACTTTAATGTAGTAGCTAAGAATTCGATAAAGCTGTAAGCATTGAAGCTAGCAATTAAATTTGCGAAATCAATAAACTTCTTGAAAAGCGTCATCATTCTGACATTCTGTCATCATTCTGTCAAATGCAGCCAGAAGTCGTGATAAAGTTGAATATCATTCTAGCCAATAAGGACACAACCTATAAGTTTGAAGGAGGACTGTTAATCAAAACATTTCTTCCTTTCTTTGAGGTGACTAATTTCAAAACTTTCAACACATCAACTGCTAATAATGTTTTGACAACAATGCTGGACTCGATGGTGCTTTAGTTTCGAGATTTGAAAATAGAACTACCAAAATCACTGGTTTAGCTTGCTCTTCTTCTCAAGCCTAACTCACTTAGTGATTTGATGGATACAGAATTCAACAAAAAAATCCTTACTTGTGGCATAATAAGCGTAAATTATAACATAACACCCAGAGACTTTTCTATGGAAGGAGTTATTGCAAAAATTATAAAACTATGAAGAGGATGATTAAGTCATGATCTGCATAGTTTTAACTAAAGTAAAGGTGTTAAAAGATGAGGGAGTTTAGCTAGGCAAGCTACTATCACTTTGCCATTAAAGAAAATTACTCCTAGAATTCATAATTAGCACAGACTTGTAGCATTATGATATTTCTAAACTAATATAAATTTGTGACAATCTAAAGACAAAGCCTTCTGCTACAATTCTGAGTTACATATAAAATTAAGATAAGAAAGTCATCGGAACTATCTAAAAGTCGATTGTAAACGGAGAGTATAGATAATAGCACATGAGAACAGAATGTTAACAAAAATTTATAAATCATGTTGAGAAATTATAAATTAAAAATCCTCAAAAATTAGAAAACTTCAACAAAAGTTCTCAAAAGCTCTCTGAAGATTCTGAATGCTATATAAACAGCTATTAATAGGCGATGGTTGCTGCTGTGATTGCAAGCAGTGATGAGAGGATTACAGTTATTGAAATGCCGACTGGCTCAGGGAAAAACTGGGTCTAATCCTTACTCGCTATGCACTATCAAGACTCTGGCCAAAATATCAAAATAATGGAACCTAACACAGTGCTTGATAAGCAGATTGATTAAAAAATAGGATAACTGTTTGATAAACTTCGAGTTATTGACATAGATGCATATTATAAGTATTAAATTAGAGATGAAGTAATTATAATAGATGATATGACACGATAATTGAAAGCAGATCTTTTTATTCCTTGGGGAAAGTTAATTACAGGTTTATGGAGCTTTGTGAATAAAAAGATTTGCTTGTTCTCCACTTCAAAGTCTAAGTTCTATCGACAGATTCTACTTGAAGTTTTATTTCTCGAATTACCTATCAATTGATTTTCTATCAGAAAGAGAAGCTTCAAATTCTCATTCTGACTAAGAAAGTATTGAAATTATTTGCCTTTCAAGAACTAAATTACTTCAAGACGAGCTGAAAAAAATTGTTGATCGACATAAATTTGATTCACCGCTAGTTATAGTATACGACAAGGAAGCAAGCTATAGACTAACTTTCCTCAATCAATCAAGAAGTTCTAATATATAGCAATATTGATTATGAAAACCTCTATCTTATCAAGGATAAAGACAGAGGCATTTTGTGTCTTGTTGTTGAGCAAAGCGTCAAAGTTTTTAGTAGACGCAATTGTGATTGTAATAGCTGAAATAAAATCAGAAGCTTAATTGACTTAAATGCTCGGGAGAGGAAATAGAAGCTTTGGGGTTTCCATAGGAATTGTAATCGGCACGATCTCAGAAGGTTAAGCAGACTTTTGAGCAAGATTATGAAGCATGTAACGTTCAATGCTCAAAGAGATACTTATGGTAATTAAGTTAGTTTGGAGAAGAAGGAATAATAGCAGACTCAGTGAATTCATAGAAGATGCTTAGCAATCAAATGACAAAATCTTGAGCCTTAGAGACTTAGAAACAATAGTAGGTTCAAAGTTCTACCAGACATTGGTTCAAGGTGTAGAGCTTTGACATAAAAAGCATGTTATATTCTATGAGGCTTAAGATTAATTTATTGCATAGTCTCACTATAGTTTTTGTGATTAATTATTAAATTAAATTTTTTAATTAAATCTACGGAATGTTCAAAAAGCAATTTTCTTGCAATATATCTATCGAGATTTTTAAATTAAAAATTTTTCAATTAAATTTCGATCTTATCTTTTATAAAAATGTTAATCTGAGCGGAAAAATAACATAATTAAAAAGAATTTTAATATTGATTTCATCTGATTATGTAACAAATAATCAATTTAATTAATGTATATTGGTACCACTGTAAATTCAAATGAATTTATAATAAATTAATTAAGTAAATAAGATAAAAATATACTAAGTTACATAACTATATAGTATAGTATAAAATTAATTAATAAGCTAAGATTCAGTCAAAATATTAGTAAAATTTAGAATGTAATAATCCTTAAATAAATAATTTACTCATGCTTATAAATATTAAACTTAAAATTATGATAAATACAATATAACTTCTAAGTCAAAGATTTTGCCTAATTTTTTATTGTCCAAATGTTTTTTATTATTCTTTATTTATCAAAACAGAAATTTATAAATATATTAAGTTCAATTTAAATAATATATATTAAGAAATTAAATAAATTTAGAAATAATAAAAGCTAATTTTGTTAAAAAGTAAACTTGATTTATGTAATTATCTGAAATGTTAATAATTCAATAATAATTTTAATTCAAGACCTAATGCTTTTAAAATATGTTACTTTTTAAAGAAAATATTATCTCATTTACTCACTTTAATAAGTATAAGTAAACTTAATGTTAAATTAATCAAAATGAAATGCAATTTTTTATTTTTAAATTTAGATTTAAGTAATAATTTTAATTTAAATTAACAAGATAATATAATTACTGGGACCAAGTAGTAAAAATATAATAATTTTACTACTTAGTCCCACGAATATAATAATAATAAATATTTCATCAATATTTCTAAAAAATAATTATAATAATTGTATCGTGTTTTCTACCATCTAATTTTGAATATTTAAAAATTTTACTATTCTCGATTTTTATACTATTATGACTGATTGTTAGAGATATTTGTTTATACTGATCTCTCGATAATTAAAAATCACAAGAAATTTAATTTCAAATTTTTAAGCTACCATACGAGAATACTAAATTAAATCAAAATCAAGAAAAACTCTGCACCTGCATCATAAGTGTGTTATTCTTTAACTGTTAAAAATCATTGATAATATGTTTGTACCATAATAAATTAATGTACAGTTAAAATATTAACATAATATAAGGTTTATTTTGTTTATCTCATTAAATATTGAGATACTTCTTGTAAACCTCTATTTTTAGCTTAAAAAAATGGGTATAATCCTCGATCTTCTGTATATTTATTGATTTGATCAATATTCAATTGCTTTTATAAAAATAGTTTGCTCAGTTAAAATTAGTGCAGTAGTTTTATCAACCATTTTATGATTTATAATGCTGCGTTAGTTTTAGTTACCTTATAAAAAGATTGATCTTTAAATGTTATATTCTCTGATGTATTTAAACAATTTTATTTGCGAAATGTTAAAATTTTTCATCTAATGTAGCAGCAATTACCAATCAAACTTTATTACTTTCCCTCTGTCAATTAATCCTTTTTTACTATAAAATGTAAATTTCCATTAAGTGTTTTCATCTCCATTTTCAAAAGTAACTAATCACTACTTTCAAATCACCAAATAAAGTAAGTTTGTTACGAGTTAATTTAAAATCAAAAGGAAATAAATAGCTAGGGATTGTCGCCATTTTACTAATTAATAAGAATCAATATATAATTAAGATTCAGAAAATCTCTAAAGACTTTCTTGCTTCCTATAGGATGTATTTAATGTAATCGGCTTAGTTCCTTATGAATGCACAAGATCCTTATTTTATGAATTATTATATGGTTCTTGTGTAGTATTTAAGTAATTAAATTCTTTACAACTGATTTGTCTCAAGTAATTATAGATAATTGAAGTATATATGAATCAACTGATAAATAAGTTTTTTATGTGGAATATTATTCTTAATTATACAATTCCCTGAATTTTAAAGGTTTAAGATATTTTATGGATTTATCATTGCTTAGCTTTCACATATATTACCTCATAGTAACCTGAGTTATTGAACAAACAATGAACATTTGCTTATAAATTATATTATAAATTTTTAACAAGCAATACCCTGATTTTATTTTCTTTCATTTATTTCAAAGTAAAGCAAAATTAAAGATACAATTTAAATTAACGATATATCTATTTACTTTCTTAGAATATTTGCTATATCAACTAGAATATTTTAATAAATGGCTAGTCTTGCTATCTTATCAACTATTGAGCTAATAATATACAGTATTTTGCTGCATTTAACTTCATCTGCTGTTAACATCAGTATAATCAATATTTAATTAAGAACCTTCATCTCATCTTCAAAAGCTTACTAGATAAATATGAAATGATGTAGTATATACCTGTGTTAATTTAAATATAACGAATATAATTAAGTAAAAACTATATCAATATCAATATAAGTAATAGAAATAGCCTAAATACATGCTAAAAGGAGGGGACATATTGAAGCCTCTTCAAAGTGGACCTATTCTATCCTTGCTTCAGTGGGTCATTTTTAAGCAATTTGGATTTATGCTTAGTGTTTTCAAACATTTTTAATTTACTTTTGTGTTTAAAGTTAGTTATGAGGTCATTAAGATGCTGTACTTTACTTCTACATCCATAATTACTGATCTATTTAAGGAAATACAGTGCGTCAGTTGCTTTATATTTATTGAGTTTAAATGAGTCAGTAGGGTATAACTAAAATTAAAGCGGATGAACTATGCATATTTACAATAATAAATTATTACAGAATTCACTACTATATATAAATATTTATATAATGCTTGAATAAATGTTTTTTATATTTAAATTAAAGCAAGATTCACTACATTCCGCCCCATTAATTCCAGCAAATAATCTCTCAAGTTGGTAAGTGAGGTAGAAACTTAAAGAAATTGATTGATGTGTCAATAGTAACTGTTTATGCCTTACTTCCAAGGATATTTTGTGCTTATTTCATCTCCCAGCTTCTTTAAAGCGTACTTAACAATCCTCGCAGATTTAGCAAGGGAATTATAGTGCTTAAATGTTCTAATAACATCTAAAATAGTTTTAATAAAAGATTTTATATGTTAATTTATATATAGATATTCTCAGAATAGTAACTTGAAGCTTCTCAATGTTTCTTAAATCTCGTTACATCCATTAATCACTATCCTGTTGAAATAGGTATTTAATTTTTATAAATATAAGTTTATAATCACAAATATATTATATACTTTTAATGAGTAAACTAATTTATTCAAGGATAGGTTAATTATTTTTAAAAATATATAAATATTTCAGCATTTATCACCTAGTATGCATCTATATATTTCTCTATTCTTTGCACTTGACGTTGCCTGATTTATTGATTGATTGTTAATGTCTTATTCCTATATCTATAGCTAGTCAGTCTTCTACATTTTGAATGTATTTTATCAATATTATTATTATTGCTAGATTAATGTAGAAATATGTGAATTTACTAGCTACACTTGAGTAGTCAAAGGACACAGGTGAAATCCAGCTGATCCAGCTAGTGTGTTGTAATTGCCAGTAGCTACTTCATACCTAAATAATAATTTTCACCAACAGGTCATCAAATAATGTCGAATAAGTGCTGCCTGCTAAATCAAACTAGCTGATATTTCACTTAAACTCAGGTTATTGGTGGTGAGTGCACAGGATGTTGATGCTGGCAATCATTTATCTGACTCTAACTTAGAAACTAGTACTCACTGCTATAAATGAACATATTTGATAATGTGTATAATGCATTGTAATAAAATTAAACTTATATTATTTAAGATTTATAATAGTTTGAAGAATGCTGATCTTCTCTTAGGAATATAAATGGTTACTGGCAAAGATATCATAGCTTTATCGAAACACGATTTATTCTTCTTGTTTTTTTGTTAGTAGATATTTACTAAATAATAATATATAAGTCTTCATTATTAATTATTATCTTATAAATATTTAGAAATAACTTTGTTAAAATGGCTTACAAGTTTATATATATTTTAGAAAGTGATTTTCTTCAATTTTCTTTTTTGAGGGATGGATCTCCCTTAAAAGTCTTAAAAATTACTGCATAAGTCTTTTTATAAATTGAGATGCTGTTCAATATGAGTTTTTGTAAAACTTTATCATTTTATATTACGTATTTTTATAATAATAATAATAATAATAATAATAATGATAATATGATCACACTGAGGTCTCTGGGGACCCCCATCAAAATTGCTTTTTAGTGCAAATAAGGGACAAGCCCTTTAGTTAGTTGGAGATTCTCTCCTGTAAACTGAGTTTTCATCTTCTTCTGTTGTTTCTTCTCTTTCCTCCTCTTCCTTTTCCTTTGGTTTTTCTTTGATTGTTTCTTCTCTTGCTTCCTTTTCTGGGCTTAGAGTGGAAGATTTAGACTGTTTCTCCCTGGTCCTTGAACTTAAATTGCGTGTCAAAGTATTTGACATTGATTGAGAATTTGAGTTCCTTGGATGCTATGAAATCTTTGCATCTTGTAGTGATGAGCTATATAAAGTCGCTATTCATAAAATACGTGTGTTTTTGAATACATTTTATGTAGATTTCGACCTTGTTTAGGTGTTGATGGTAGTCTGCTGAAAGTGAGAGGCAGCTGAGTTCATTAGCAGTGATATTTTTCATAAGAATCACTGTTAGTAGTCTGATAAATTGGGTTGCGATAGCTTTTGTGTCGTGCATTGAGTCTATTTTTCTTTTATCTCAGCTCCTAATTACGCGTCGTCCATATTCATCCATGTTAGTAGGTCCTTCTTGTAAAGCTTTTGTAACATAGCATTGATGGCATTAGAGATTTTTTTTTAATCTTCTCAAAGAGCGATGCATTGATAGTGCTGAGTCAGATTGAGATGCAAGATTCTCTCGAATCGAATCTCTCTATCAGTTGTGCTTTAGTGATAGTCTGCATATCTTTATAGTTAATAGTTTAATGATTATAATCTTGGTCTTGATTTTTATTATTTAATACTAAATTTAAGGCTCAACTTTTAATCATTAATTTGGTATTTAGTACTAAAAGCCGATGTGTTATTTACAATTTTTTGTAGACGTATAAAATTAATCAAAATACAAATACTTGAAACTTAATATCACATAATTCACTTCACAAATTTGCCAATCTCTCTCTCAAGGTCTTGAGCTGCTCCTGCCTCTCGCGGTCCAGGTTCTTGATCTCTTCGCATTCTCCATTCTTAGGTCTGAATTTCAATGCTTCCTTCATCAACGAATCCACGGTGTCCTGGGTAAGGGCGGGCTTGAATCTCTGCAGGAACTGAGGGGGGAGGTGGGGGGCGCTCTGCATCAGCATGGGCAGGTCCTTCTTGAATCTCTTCATGACGCTATCTCTTCTCTGCCTTTCCTTGCTTATTGACAGGGGTCTCTTGTCTCTTTCAGCAGCCCGGTTTATGATGTTGTCTACAGTCTCATTATTCTTGATTGGGTCTTAGTTAGTGGGAGGCACTCAGAATGTCTAGCTCAGGAGAACTTCACATTGGGATTTTTCAAATCGTTGAATTTGACAGTGAGCTTGTTGCAGGCGAATTCGATGATTTTTAGCAAGCCACCATAGTCGTATTGTACCTCGATCGAGAGAGCGCAGCCTGAGCTAGAGAGTTACAAATATCTTAACAGGCAGCTGTTTATCAGACAAAGATTATTAAGGGTATACTATTGCTGATGACGCCAGGTAGTTGGAATATTCAAAATCACTCGACCCACAGAGTCCTCATAAGTCGGCTCCATGCAGTGAGTGTCCTAATGTATGCGACCTTAAGCCAACGCATGTAGAGTGCTGCCCCAACAGGCCAGTTTGACTGTCATAGACTAGGGTGCCAAGAATCCTGATTTAGAAGGGTTTATTCT
This sequence comes from Oxytricha trifallax, assembly GCA_000711775.1. Lineage (NCBI taxonomy): Eukaryota > Ciliophora > Spirotrichea > Sporadotrichida > Oxytrichidae > Oxytricha > Oxytricha trifallax. The sequence continues at coordinate 51,948 of ARYC01002461.1, forward strand.
GGTACACTTTAGCACTAGAGTGGTATGAATTTCACTAAGGCGCAATGCACTAGAGCTTCGTGCTTTGGCATAAGATTTTAGTGCCTTTGGCTACTCATGAGTATTCAGGATGCCAACTGGCTTGGTGTCTGAGCCAACGGTATCTTGACAGCAGGCGTTCTTGAGATAATTGCTGGGACTTGCCCCTTGATCGCTTAGCTTGGGTAATAGGTTACGTTGTGCTCCTTCCCTAAATCTCGCTATCAAATACTATTGTTTAAGCTTACCTGGTGAGAGGAGGCGAAGCATCTAAAGTAGGATCCAACAAGTCGCCCATCGTTTGGTGGTGTGTCGAATCATCATGAGAACATCCAATATGGCGGCCGCCATCTTCCTTCTCTATACTACAAACTCCATTCAAGGTCTCGTCTACTAATGTCGAATAAGAAAGCGTGGAGCGCGAGCCAAGAATACAGCTAACCACTCGTCAGAGGGCTCCCCGGCTTCTATTAGATACCAATATGTTGCTCAAGAGATTGCTAAGGCGCTGTTGGAAAGATGTCTTGGTGAGCAGGGTATCGTCGAACTCAAGATTGTCAAGCAAAAGATCCTCAGTTGGGTCCTCCGGCAGTTGAGGGTCGTCTTGCTCGCATAGTGAGTTGTGAATATCGAGTAGTAGGGGGTTCATCTGTTGGATTCGTGTCTTTCTTAAGGATTCTAAAGTATTATTATAGAGGGGTAGCAGTTTATAATAATTAAATTCCGAATCTCGTCATTTTGGTTGCTTTAGTAGAATAACCTCTACTACTACTACTACTGCTACAGGACCTTCTTCTAAATTACTAAAGCAACCAAATTAATATAATAATTTTATCTATCTTTATTAATTATTATCGTCACCCAAATCTTGTAAATAACAGTATTGGGGTTTTATCTTTTATCGATGACGTATTCGACGTTTGCATCTTAGCAAATTTTGAGGACGTGATTCCTGGATCCTTCTGATTGTTCGGATTAGCTGTCTATGTAGTAGGTATGCTGACTAGAGCTTTCTCCATGGAAGCTTCTTGGTCATAGGCGTCGAATTCTTGTTTTTCTTCCTCTGAGCTTTATTCATCTCCGTTCTCGAGTATAGCATCTTTTTTGTTATTAAGTTTAGGTTTCTATTGGAGTCATTGATGTTGTTTCGATATTCTCGGTACTTTTTTCGAAGTCTTCGAGCTCTTTTTGGTGTTAACTATCTCTGATCACATAGTGATCAATTTGAGTGACTTAATGTGGTGGGGAAGCTGGTCTTTCGATTTCAGGAACTTTGGTTTACATTGGTGATTATGTAGTTTAAGGTCTAATGAATCGATTGTTTATGGTTGCTAGTCTCAGCATCTGGAAGAGTTGTTGGGCCCAGAGCTGAACTTAATCGTCCTTGTCTTCTTGGTCGTATTGAAGCTTAGTGAGGTGAATTTAGAATTGGTTAAGTATATTGTAGCCTTTCCTTATGAGCTTTCTAGCGATGAAAGTTAGGATTTCTAGCATGTGTAGTCCCCATTGTTCTCTGTTGTTCTTTATGATATCAATTGTGTATTAGGCTAGGTGATGTGTTTAGTTATTTTCAACATCTCCCTTTATGATATCTGTTTGTGCTTTACTCACTATACCCATTCTGTGTTTCTTATTTAATAATTTTTTAATTAATTTGCTTTAATATTAAGTATTTTTATAGTTAAATTGGATCATTTAGTGTTACTCTTATTATTAGAATGTAAATCAAGAGACTCTATATCATAACTAAGATATTTGATTAAATAATTAGTTTATCAGTTCAATTAATTTATTTGCCATTGTTCCGATAGCCAAATAAGCTAGGCTTACTTATATTTTCTAAGAAATTACTTGCCTATTAAATAAAATGGAACTTAATAATGTTATATTAATGACTTATGATAATTAATGATCAATTTAAATATGAATAAATGTTAAATTAAAAATTTAATAAAAGATTTTGAAAAATTGGGTGATTGGAAAATGAAAATTTATTTACTTCCAATGATGTGAAATATATTAATATGAATTTTAATGATTTAGTCTTAATAATTTGTGATAAATTACTTAGCTCTCTATTCTGATAGTAGCATTTTCATTTTTATCATATTTATGTTTCTATGTTCTCTGTCTCATCAACTGAGTATATAAATCCTGGACTTCAATTGATTTCATAATCGTCTTTTCATACTTATCTATTTATTCTTTTGATGCCAAAGTGCATCATGCTTGTCTATAATCCGGTGTTGTATGTTTTTATATACATTCATCCGAAATTGAAAGAAAATCAGGAATTTATAAAAGTTTCAGAAATGTATAACATTATAGAGACAAGATTCAATGAGTATTATAATTTTATTTAATAAATTTATTTAATTTTTAGTATTTTTAAATATTACTTTTGTACCAAGTAGCAAAATGAATATATTTTTACTACTTGGTCCCAATAATTATATTAAATTTATTTAATTACTATTTTAAATGAATTATTAAAGAATTAAAATTAATAATACAATAACTTTTCTACTAAATTTACATTTCATTTATTCATATTCTTAGAAAAAAAGGAAATTATAAATTAATTCCTAATTAAACAATAAATTAAAAAAACTAATCAAGTTTTAAGCATTAAATAACTATTATTTTTGTAATAAATAAGCACGAATAAATATCATTTAATATTAATAGAAACTTAATGTAATTTCAAGTCACAAATATGAATTTATTTTATTTATAAATTTTATATTAATATATTTGGATTGGTTGCTAGTAGCAAAAATATAAAACTTTTACTACTTGGTCCCATATAAATATAATAATTAAATATACCAAATAAATTTTTAAATTAAATTATAAAAATTACTCAAGTTTATATTATTTATCTAAGTACTAGAATTTTATAGTTTTGCTATTTCGAATTTTATACTATTTTGGCTGATTCTCTTTGTGAGCTCATGGCATGGCTCTCTGACAGTGTCGTATTTAGCGCTGAGTTGGAAGACAAATTTGTAGAAGATTATCTCATAGGCATTCTCTTTGCTCTTCTCATCTTTGTATCTTTTTTAGTAGATTTGGAAGACTATCTTGTCGCAGTCGTCGAGAGCTTCTTGAGGAATGATTGGAATGGTTTCAAGTCTGTTTTCTCTACACTCACGTAAGCCTGTAAAAATATATGACTTTCGGTTAAGCTATGAAAGGGGGTCATGGTCACCAACCAGGAGCCCCACTCGTCTAAGCAGGAGCTATTTAACTACTCGGGGAGCCGAGATATTCGAGCATCAAGATTTCCCAAAAGACTATAAGCTATATTACCTATTAAATCATTTTACAAGTGGGATCCTTATGAATATGTATATTTATCCAAACTATCAGGGGCATAGAAAATCACTTCTCCTAATGACAAGAGCTACAATTAAATTCTTTAGATCTCTCTCTCTCATTTACTCCACTCATATATAGTTTAGCAGCTTATAAAACACTAGATAAGTATGAAAGTTGAATTAAAATATTTTATTTTCTGTTAAACTTAATACCACTTTTTTATTTTTTATTTTCATTACAATTTGGTTATGATGAGTCTTAAAGATTATCAAACTTTACCAATACTAATTCAAAATTCGCTCATTTTTCAATCGATCATATTTCTATATACCTTTGCAATTTATAAAAATGAGAGTTAAAGTTAGAAGGGCAATATTATTTTGCAGTTGAATTTAAATCTTACATGATTTCCCATACAATAATTTTAATTTATTATCAGTTATTTTATATTCATTTTATGTTTTTATAACTTATTGTTATAATATCTCTTGCAATACAAATTATAGTATTAATAAAAACCAATGCTTTTTAGAATTTTAAATAAATATAAAATTGAATCATAGTGTACATCAGAATAGCTTAGATATGAAGGATTTGAAATTTATTTCTAAATAATAAGTCAAATTCTTTTAAAAAAGCTTAAAATGTAAGTCTTCAATTTTTTCTATATAATGAGAAAGCATAAATCGTATTGATTTGCTACTAACTCCATGAAATTTGTATGCAATTCATGTTAAATTAATTTGAAATGTTCAAGAATTTATATAAATATATAAATACATATACATATATATTTGAATTTTCTCATTCCCTTTGTTGTTTCCAAGACATATCTTAGAAATGCCATTATTTTTAGAATCAATTTTGATTTAAAAATTCGTTCAATAACTCAAGAAATTATGTTTTCTTATATTAATAATGAGTTTAAATTAGTTTACTACTCACATTATATCAATGAAAATAATGTTTTTAAATTTAATAATTAATATTCATAGTTTTATTAGTTTTTGCTTATTGTTTATTATTATCATTCTTACCAATATTTATTTTGATTGATTTAAATGCCTCTGTTATATTTGAAATGATATTATTTTAATTATTAGTTCGGGGGAAAATTAGTATTAAAACAATAACACAATAAATAAAATTTATTTCATAAGAGAAGTCTAATTGATTTAAATCTATAATTTATAATATACTAAGGAATTATCAATTGATATTGTAGATAATTTATTTGACTTAATGATCAATATTCTTAGTTAAAATAAAATTTAATAATAAAACATTATTTATTAGTGTTTACTCTCTAATAATTCATAGTATTATTAAATATTAAGTCTTTGCTGTTATTATGAATGAGGATCATCTAAATTCCTTTGTAAAAATAAATATTTTGCATTATTAAATATCTATCTTTTGATGCTGGTTCAAGTATCTAGTATTGTAGATTTTATCATGCTTTAAGCAAGATGTGTTTAATTAAATATTAAACCAAAATAATGTTTTTGATTTTTATATTCATGATATATTTTTGAGAAAATAGAGAACTACAACAATTAGATTGACAACATTATAAGTAATATAAATATCGTCAGATCAGAATATGGAATGCCAATCACAATAAATGTAAGTCACTAAAAATATATAAAATTATTTTAATTTATAGGCAATATCTTGAAATAGTGGAAATGGTACAAGGAGATAACTTCACAGGAAGCAGTAGCGACAAGGTTAAAAAAGCAATAATCTATAGAACTAGGTATTGGAAAGATATGAAACTGATTTTAAAGATTTTAAATTTCTATTGTTTTAATCACTATCGTTGTTATTTTAATTTTCTCAAAAAATATTTCTTAATTAAATAAAAGATCAAAATTTAAGTTATAATGGTTTAAACCTGTTTCTGATTCATTATAAAAGTAGTTGTAAAAGTGTAATTTAAAGAAATAATAATACACATTTATCATATTTATTATTATACTTATATAGTAAATAAATGCATATCTATTTGAGCATTTTCATATAATAGAATAAAAATGAATCGAACAAAAGAAATAAAAAGAAGAAGACAATGATCAAATAATAAGATAAAAAATATTAAATATAACATATAAGAAAAGAAAATATATTTGAATAATAAATGATTTAAGAAATATAATAAAATTAACATTTTCAAAAGTAAATATTAGAATTAAACTTTAGGAGGTTGAGGTTAAAAATATTGAAAAAAGATTTCGTGAGAAAAATGATAATAATATAAATGAAGAATCTAAAAAGAAAAACAAATAATTAATTTATAATTCTCTTCAACACGTATCAATTTAAAGGTAATTAAAATATTTGGAAAATATGAATTTTTAAAATAAAAGGAATTAATTATGTCAAAATAGTAATTTCAAAAACGTATAAAATTTATATTATAAATTAAAATTAAGTCATTTAATAAGAAGCTCTGACATGATCGAATAAAAAGTGCTAATGCGCGCCTCATTTTTAATTTTCATTATCTGTTGTCTTTTTATGCCCATTGAAAATGCAATCAAAACCCCAAAAATCTTTCATTAGTTTTATTTAGTTTTTGATTGATATAAGTAGGCTTTTAGTGCATACTTTATTAGGGTTTTAATAGGGTTTGTAGGAATTTAATGATTTAATATTAGTTATAAAAGTGAGTGTAACAAGCGAGCTTTTTAAATATTTAACACAAATATAAGCTTAGAGTAATGTGGCAGTTCTCTGAATTTTATCTTTTTAAGTTGCTATTTGATTTTTTTTTGTTAATTATTTCTCTTAGCTTAGCTTGATAATAGTTGAGTATGCAAGCTCTCTGAGACCTCCATTTATTTTATTTTTATCGAGATATTGCTTGATTCTTTACTTAGAATCTCTCTCACCCCTGCAGCTAAAGTAATCGTTTCTTGGCATGTCGCTCTCTATTATTATTACTGCTAGAGCCCAGATATCCCATTAAGTGTCTCCATCTCTCCAATCCTCTCTCTCTGGGAAATATCCATGAGTACCGTATACATTTCCTAATGCAGAGGCTTGCACTCTTTGAGCTCAGTTGAAATCAATAATATAAACTCTAAGTGGTTGAAATTCCATCATAATGTTCTCTGGCTTTAAGTCTCTATGAACATAGCCAAGCTTGTGAAGTTCTTCAATATCCTCAACTATTTGCTGCACGATCTAGCCAATTTATCTTTGGCATCTATTGTCAGATAAAAATTCTCTGTAAGTCATCTCGAGGAGAGGAAGTCTGAATGCAGCATGATCTTTTCCAAGTGGTAAAGCATCTTGCTAAATAATATGCTTACACTCTCTAAACTTTCCCTGTTATAGAGTATAATACTCATTATCAAATTCCATTTGGTATTTGTCATCTGCAAGGAAGTAATTGAATGGATATTATTTTATAGGCATATTAGTCATCAGTGATGACTCTCTTCTCTACTTTATCCTCAAGAGTGAGGTAGCTTTCAAGACAAGAATCTATGTCAATAATTTTTAAGATTGGAATCTTCATCGCCTCAATTTTTACAATGATTTTATTTATCTCAGAGACAGGAAAGTTCTTGACTGCTTTCTTCATTTTGACTTACTTCTATACCTCAACTCTAAGAGACTCGACAGGATTTCTCGATCTTCTTTTTTATAGGAATCTTTTTCCTGTAGGTTCATGAATAAAGACAAAACTTTGATTGCGCTTTTTCTTTAAGTGCATTTTAAGATCTATTGTATGAGAATATGGATTCTCACAGAACTCACAGATATACTTCTCATCCTTCTTTTCATGCTTTAGATATAACCTAGGCAAATCGTTGTGTATATCTCTCTAATTTCTCTTGTAAGTTGACTTGTAGAGGAAAAATTTATTGCATTCTTTAAATTAATAGTCTACATTGGCATGTAATCATTTTTGCTCTATGGCGGGTAGTTTAACATCCTCCTCAATTTGTACAGCTTCTATGATGACCTCCTGCTAAATTTACATTTAAATCTCAAAGCTAGACTGGTCAAAGCTGTCATAAGTAGGCTCCCACTGAGTACAAGCGTCTCTGGTCTCTACTTTTCTTGGCTGCTGGAATGATAATTTTTATTGATTTTACCCAAGTAATGCCGCTCTTCTCAAAAAGTTAGCGCTCATTTTAGTTTGCTGATATATTTTAATATAATAATGATAAAATCTACCTTGATAAACTATAATAGTAGAGTATATGACACTCTGGTAGTTATTTGCTGAGAGTTAAGAAAATTAAATAAATATAAAAGACTGTAAGTTGACATATTTAATGAGAATTTCATACGTTTAAGTAAATTAAAATACTCCTAATGAAGTTTTGTTTCTCTAGAAAGTCCTCCAAATCAAGTTTAAACTTAATTTAGAGGTAAAGTTATTAAACATTTTTTAATTTAATATGCTCCTAATTAAGTTTTAACCTTAAAATTTAACTCCTAATAAAGTTTGAACTTAATTTGGAGGACCTCCTAAAATAATTAAACATTATTAGGAGCAATTTAATGGAGATAGATTGATAAAAATGGAAATCAATCTGTGAAACTTGGAGCAAGTTTTTCAATGCTTCTCCGCATATCTTTTCAAGGTTGACCTCCAGTAGGTCCTCCCTATTTAGTAGTAAGATTTTAATAAACTTAGAATGGATATCCATAATTTTAAATTTCATTAACATTTCTAGAAAGAGGAAGCAAGATGGAGTCTATGAATGATGCAATGAAGAGAATTTAATCTCAAGATTTAATAGGAAAATTTCGAAGTAAAGAGGACCTTTATAGATATTTGGTATAGCAAGGTAAGTTCTTAAGTAAGATTAATAAATCCATTAAAATTGGATTGTTCTTGCCAACTTAGGAGGGAACTAAAATCTCATTCTTAAAAGCCTTACTGAGTGAAGAGAAAAAAGCTTTTAAGTCTAATGAAATTAGGATGATAGAGATACCTAACTACCCTGAAATATCAGTGACAAACCTATATGACGATGCTATGAGTGATCCAGACGTAGCTCTCTACCTTCCATCAAAGCTACAGCTCTCTAATAAGTTGCCAGAGAGAAACTTCTTCCTTGGTGTTCTTGCAACTCTGAAACCTGAGTACTTAAATGAAGTTATTTAAGAAGCTCATAAGAAACGCTACAGCATCTCTCCTGAAGAAAAGAGAAGCAAGGTATTAAAATAAGTGATACCTGGCTGTGGAACTTCAAAAGCATCCTTTCATCTCAAGTAAGCTTAGTCTTCTAACTTTATAGAAAAACCTGGTACTGCTATATACTTGATGAAAGAGCGCAGCAAATTAAACAGAGAGAGAAAGTCTCAAGTAAAGCATGAATTGAGTAAGAGACTCTTCAAAGATTTATAAAAGCCAGACGAGATGAACATAGATGCAGGGGCTGGCACTAAGAGAAGAAACATGGGCCCAAGCAAGCCTTAAGAGGAAGAAAAGAAAGAGAAGCCAAATCCCTTTACGGGCAAATTTAATATGTGAACTTATTCATTCGTTTAAATCTAAAACTTATTTATAAACACAAAATCTCCCTTCTCTTGCGCATACTTTTGCTTTATCATCGCTGACTCATTTAGCAGCACTCTAAATAAAATCTACCGTATCTATCTTTAAATCGTACATAAAGTGATAGAGTGGTAGTTTCTTGTAGTGGCTTTTTAACAGGCCCCAATATAGCTCAATTCCATTGAACTGAGGACTGTAAGGAACAATAAATACAGGTTTTATGTTTAGCCTTTCACATTCCTTCCTTGTGTCTTTAGTTTTATGGACAGATAAGTTATCTACAAACAGAATAATCTCTTAGTCGGAGTACTTATCTATGAGTTATTACAAGAACTTTATGTATTATTCGGTCTTTATTGAGCGAGGGTGGATAACATAAGTCTCGAGGCCATTATCTTCGCTTATTCCACCAAGTATAGCATGAGTTTAAACCTTAACCTTTTAATCATATACTTCAATGTTGCTATATCTTTTATACCAAGACCTTGATATGAAGGTATTTTATGTAAATACTGCCTCATCAGCGTGTAAGAGCCTTATATTATGCTCTTAAGCCCTCTGCATTTAATCGAATTTATAATTTAAATTATCCTAATAAAATGGAACATTAAAGTCAATCACTCTCTTAATGCGATTTACTGTCTTGAAAGATATCCCATTCTTTTTATATGTGTTCGCTATAGATTAAGCAGAGATGTGAAGCTCAGGAAATTGGCGATGAAACATCACAGCTCTCTAGGCCAGAGAGAAATGAGCCCAGTATTTAAGAGTCTTATCATTAATAAGATAATCGATATGATGCTGCTAAAATTTTAAGGATCTTTTAGGCTTAGAATTAAGTTGCTATCTCTTTAAATTCAATGCTAATAGACAGTGAGACCTCACAGTTGCAGGAGATTTATGGAGCAGCCTTGCTATAGAAGTATAATTAAGAATAGGTCTGAGGTATTCACTATATTCATCACATCCATAACGCAACTTAAACAATAAATCTATATACTCACTGTCATAAACTGACCCCGAACCTCGCATATACTCACTTAAATTACTAATATTTAAACATTAAACCCCTACATAAACCCTATTAAAACCCTAATAAAGTATGCACTAATAGTCTACTAATATCAATCAAACAACTGAAAGTGTTTTGGGGTTTTGATTGCTCTAGAATGGGCAAAAGGGGTGTTAATTAGCTCGACTCATTTTAACTACTCTTAATCTTATGTGTTTTCATGCCTATGGAAATAGCAATGATACGTTGCCTCATTGAATTGTTAAATTTCAAGTGAATAAAAAATTTATACTTAGTTTTGGCAAACATTTTTGTTTAAATGCCGCAAGTCTGGTGGAGCAATTGCTTTAGCATAAGCGTTAAAGGTTTTCTTATGCGCGCCTCATTTTTAATTTTCATTATCTGTTGTCTTTTTATGCCCATTGAAAATGCAATCAAAACCCCAAAAATCTTTCATTAGTTTTATTTAGTTTTTGATTGATATAAGTAAGCTTTTAGTGCATACTTTATTAGGGTTTTAATAGGGTTTGTAGGAATTTAATGTTTTAATATTAGTTATAAAAGTGAGTGTAACAAGCGAGCTTTTTAAATATTTAACACAAATATAAGCTTAGAGTAATGTGGCAGTTCTCTGAATTTTATCTTTTTAAGTTGCTATTTGATTTCTTTTTGTTAATTATTTCTCTTAGCTTAGCTTGATAATAGTTGAGTATGCAAGCTCTCTTAGACCTTCATTCATTTTATTTTTATCGAGATATTGCTTGAATTTTTTACTTAGAATCTCTCTCTCTTATCCTTGCATCTAATGTAACCTTTTCTTGTTATGTCGCTCTCTATTATTATTACTGCTAGAGCCCAGATATCCCATTAAGTGTCTCCATCTCTCCAGTCCTCTCTCTCTGGGAAATATCCATTAGTAACGTATACATTTCCAAATGCAGAGCCTTGCACTCTTTGAGCTCTGTTGAAATCAATAATATAAAATCTAAGTGGTTGAAAGTCCATCATAATGTTCTGAGGCTTTAAGTCTCTATGAACATAGCCAAGCTTGTGAAGCTCTTCAATACCCTCACACTATTTCAACTATTTGCTGCACGATATAGCAAATTTATCTTTGGCATCTATTGTCAGATAAAAATTCTTTGTAAGTCATCTCGAGGAGAGGAAGTCTAAATGCAACATGATCTTTTCCAAGTAAAAAAGCATCTAGCTAAATAATATGCTTACACTCTCTAAACTTTGCCTGTTATAGAGTATAATACTCATTAGCAAATTCCATTTGGTATTTGTCATCTGAAAGAAAGTAATTGAAAGGATATATTTTATAAGCATATTAATCATCAATGATGACTATCTTCTCTACTTTATCCTCAAGAGTGAGGTAGCTTTCAAGACAAGAATCTATGTCAATAATTTTTAAGATAGGAATCTTCAACGCCTCAATTCTTACCATGATTTTATTTATATCAGAGACAGGAAAGTTCTTGACAGCTTTCTTCATTATGACTTACTTCTATACCTCAACTCTAAGAGACTCGGCAGGATTTCTCCATCTTCTTTTTTATAGGAATCTTGTTCCTGAAGGTTCATGAATAAAGACAAAACTTTGATTGCGCTTTTTCTTTAAGTGCACTTTAAGATCTATTGTATGAGAATATGGATTCTCACAGAACTCACAGATATACTTCTCATCCTTCTTTTCATGCTTTAGATATAACCTAGGCAAATCGTTGTGTATATCTCTCTAATTTCTCTTGTAAGTTGACTTGTAGAGGAAAAATTTATTGCATTCTTTAAATTAATAGTCTACATTGGCATGTAATCATTTTTGCTCTATGGCGGGTAGTTTAACATCCTCCTCAATTTGTACAGCTTCTATGATGACCTCCTGCTAAATTTACATTTAAATCTCAAAGCTAGACTGGTCAAAGCTGTCATAAGTAGGCACCCACTGAGTACAAGCGTCTCTGGTCTCTACTTTTCTTTGCTGCTGGAATGATAATTTTTATTGACTTTACCCAAGTAAAGCTGCTCTTCTCAAAAGGTTAGCGCTCATTTTAGTTTGCTGTATTTTCTATTATAATAATGATAAAATATACCTTGATAAACTATAATAGTAGAGTATATGACATTCTGGTAGATTATTTGCTGAGAGTTAAGAAAATTAAATAAATATAAAAGACTGTAAGTTGACATATTTTATGAGAATTTCATACGTTTAAGTAAATTATAATACTCATAATGAAGTTTTGTTTCTCTAGAAAGTCCTCCAAATCATGTTTAAACTTAATTTAGAGGTAAAGTTATTAAATATTTTTTAATTTAATATGCTCCTAATTAATTTTTAACTTAAAATTTAACTACTAATAAAGTTTGAACTTAATTTGGAGGACCTCCTAAAATAATTAAACATTATTAGGAGCAATTTAATGGAGATAGATTGATAAAAATGGAAATCAATCTGTGAAACTTGGAGCAAGTTTTCAAATGCTTCTCCGTATATCTTTTTAAGGTTGACCTCCAGTAGGTCCTACCTATTTAGTAGTAAGATTTTAATAAACTTAGAATGGATATCCATAATTTTTAAGTTTCATTAACATTTCTAGAAAGAGGAAGCAAGATGGAGTCTAGGAATGATGCAATGAAGAGAATTTAATCTCAGGATTTAATAGGAAAATTTCGAAGTAAAGAGGACCTTTATAGATATTTGGTATAGCAAGGTAAGTTCTTAAGTAAGATTGTTAAATCCATTAAAATTGGATTGTTCTTGCCAACTTAGGAGGAAACTAAAATCTCATTCTTAAAAGCTTTACTGAGTATAGACAAAAACGCTTTTAAGTCTAATGAAATTAGGATGATAGAGACACCTAACTACCTTGAAATATCAGTGACAAACCTATATGACGATGCTATGAGTGATCCAGACGTAGCTCTCTACCTTCCATCAAAGCTACAGCTCTCTAATAAGTTGCCAGAGAGAAACTTCTTCTTTGGTATTCTTGCAACTCTATAACCTGAGTGCTTAAATGAGGTTATTTAAGAAGCTCACAAGAAACGATACAGCATCTCTCCTGAAGAAAAATAGAAGCAAGTTATTAAAATAAGTGACACCTGGCTGTAGGAACTTCAAAAGCATCCTTCATTTCAAGTAAGCTTAGTCTTCTAACTTTATAGAAAAACCTGGTACTGCTATATACTTGATGAAAGAGCGCAGCAAATTAAACAGAGAGAAAGTCTCAAGTAAAACATGAATTGAGTAAGAGGCTCTTCAAAGATTTATAAAAACCAGTAGAGATGAACATAGATGCAGGGGCTGGCACTAAGAGAAGAAACATAGGCCCCAGCAAGCCTTAAGAGGAAGAAAAGAAAGAGAAACCAAATCCCTTTACGGGCAAATTTAATATGTGAACTTATTCATTCGTTTAAATCTAATACTTATTTATAAACACAAATCTCCCTTCTCTTGCGCATACTTTTGCTTTATCATCGCTGACTCATTTAGCAGCACTCTAAATAAAATCTACCGTATCTATCTTTAAATCGTACATAAAGTGATAGAGTGGTAGTTTCTTGTAGTGGCTTTTTAACAGGCCCCAATATAGCTCAATTCCATTGAACTGAGGACTGTAAGGAACAATAAATACAGGTTTTATGTTTAGCCTTTCACATTCCTTCCTTGTGTCTTTAGTTTTATGGACAGATAAGTTATCTACAAACAGAATAATCTCTTAGTCGGAGTACTTATCTATGAGTTATTACAAGAACTTTATGTATTATTCGGTCTTTATTGAGCGAGGGTGGATAACATAAGTCTCGAGGCCATTATCTTCGCTTATTCAACCAAGAATTGCATGAGTTTAAACCTTAACCTTTTAATCATATACTTCAATGTTGCTATATCTTTTATACCAAGACCTTGATATGAAGGTATTTTATGTAAATACTGCCTCATCAGCGTGTAAGAGCCTTATATTATGCTCTTAAGCCCTCTGCATTTAATCGAATTTATAATTTAAATTATCCTAATAAAATGGAACATTAAAGTCAATCACTCTCTTAATGCGATTTACTGTCTTGAAAGATATCCCATTCTTTTTATATATGTTCGCTATAGATTAAGCAGAGATGTGAAGCTCAGGAAATTGGCGATGAAACATCACAGCCCTGTAGGCTAGAGAGAAATGAGCCCAGTATTTAAGAGTCTTATCAATAATTAGATATTCAATATGATGCTGCTAAAATTTTAAGGGTCTCTTAGGCTTAGAATTAAGATGCTATCTCTTTAAATTCAATGCTAATAGACAGTGAGACCTCACAGTTGCAGGAGATTTATGAAGTAGCCTTTCTATTGATGTATAATTAAGAATAGGTTTGAGTTGATCACCATATTAATCACATCCATATCGTAACTTAAACAATAAATCTATATACTAACTGTCAAAAACTGACCCCAAACCTCGCATATACTCACTTAAATTACTAATATTAAGGAATGATGTAGCTTTCAAGGCAAGAATCAATGTCAATAATTTTTAAGATTGGAATCTTTATCGCCTCAAATTTTACCATGATTTTATTTATATCAGAAAACAGGAAAATTCTTGACTGCTTTCTTCATTTTAACTTACTTCTATACCTCAATTCTAAGAGACTCGGCAGGATTTCACGATCTTCTTTTATAGGAATCTTTTTCCTGTAGGTTCATGAATAAAGACAAAACTTTAATTGTGCTTTTTCTTTAAGTGCATTTTAAGATCTATTGTATGAGAATATGGATTCTCACAGAACTCACAGATATACTTCTCATCCTTCTTTTCATGCTTTAGATATAACCTAGGCAAATCGTTGTGTATATCTCTCTAATTTCTCTTGTAAGTTGACTTGTAGAGGAAAAATTTATTGCATTCTTTAAATTAATAGTCTACATTGGCATGTAATCATTTTTGCTCTATGGCGGGTAGTTTAACATCCTCCTCAATTTGTACAGCTTCTATGATGACCTCCTGCTAAATTTACATTTAAATCTCAAAGCTAGACTGGTCAAAGCTGTCATAAGTAGGCTCCCACTGAGTACAAGCGTCTCTGGTCTCTACTTTTCTTTGCTGCTGGAATGATAATTTTGATTAACTTTACCCAAGTAATGCCGCTCTTTCAAAAGGTTAGCGCTCATTTTAGTTTGCTGATATATTTTATAATAATAATGATAAAATCTACCTTGATAAACTATAAAAGTAGAGTATATGACACTCTGGTAGATTCTTTGCAGAGAGGTAAGAAAATTAATTAACCATAAGAGACTGTAAGTTGACATATTATATGAGAATTTTATACATTTTAGTAAATTAAAATACTCCTAATGAAGTTTTGTTTCTCTAGGAGGTCCTCCAAATCATGTTTAAACTTAATTTAGAGGTAAAGTTATTAAATATTTTTTAATTTAATATGCTCCTAATTAAATTTTAACCTTAAAATTTAACTCCTAATAAAGTTTGAACTTAATTTGGAGGACCTCCTAAAATAAATAAACATTATTAGGAGCGATTTAATGGAGATAGATTAATAAAAATGGAAATCAATCTGTGAAACTTGGAGCAAGTTTTTCAATGCTTCTCCGAATAACTTTTCAAGGTTGACCTCCAGTAGGTCCTCCCTATTTAGTAGTAAGATTTTAATAAACTTAGATGGATATCCATAATTTTAAATTTCATTAACATTTCTAGAAAGAGGAAGCAAGATGGAGTCTATGAATGATGCAATGAAGAGAATTTAATCTCAACAATTAATAGGAAAATTTCGAAGTAAAGAGAACCTTTATAGATATTTGGTATAGCAAGGGAAGTTCTTAAATGAGATTAATAAATCATTATAGTTGGATTGTTCTTGCCAACTTAGGAGGGAACTAAAATCTCATTCTTAAAAGCCTTACTGAGTATAGACAAAAACGCTTTTAAGTCTAATGAAATTAGGATGATAGAGACACCTAACTACCTTGAAATATCAGTGACAAACTTATATGACGATGCTATGAGTGATCCGGACGTAGCTCTTTACCTTCCATCAAAGCTACAGATCTCTAATAAGTTGCCAGAGAGAAACTTCTTCTTTGGTGTTATTGCAACTCTGAAACCTGAGTATTTAAATGAAGTTATTTAAGAAGCTCACAAGAATCGTACAGCATCTCTCCTGAAGAAAAGAGAAGCAAGGTATTAAAATAAGTGATACCTGGCTGTGGAACTTCAAAAGCATCCTTTCATCTCAAGTAAGCTTAGTCTTCTAACTTTATAGAAAAACCTGGCACTGCTATATACTTTATGAAAGAGCGCAGCAAATTAAATAGAGAGAGAAAGTCTCAAGTAAAGCATGAATTGAGTAAGAGACTCTACAAAGATTTTTAAAAGCCAGACGATATGAACATAGATGCAGGAGCTGGCACTAAGACAAGAAACAAGGGCCCAAGCAAGCCTTAAGAAGAAAAAAAGAAAGAGAAGCCTAATCCTTTTATGGGCTAATTTAATATGTAAACTTATTCATTCGTTTAAATCTAAAACTTATTTATAAACACAAAATCTCCCTTCTCTTGCGCATACTTTTGCTTTATCATCGCTGACTCATTTAGCAGCACTCTAAATAAAATCTACCGTATCTATCTTTAAATCGTACATAAAGTGATAGAGTGGTAGTTTCTTGTAGTGGCTTTTTAACAGGCCCCAATATAGCTCAATTCCATTGAACTGAGGACTGTAAGGAACAATAAATACAGGTTTTATGTTTAGCCTTTCACATTCCTTCCTTGTGTCTTTAGTTTTATGGACAGATAAGTTATCTACAAACAGAATAATCTCTTAGTCGGAGTACTTATCTATGAGTTATTACAAGAACTTTATGTATTATTCGGTCTTTATTGAGCGAGGGTGGATAACATAAGTCTCGAGGCCATTATCTTCGCTTATTCAACCAAGAATTGCATGAGTTTAAACCTTAACCTTTTAATCATATACTTCAATGTTGCTATATCTTTTATACCAAGACCTTGATATGAAGGTATTTTATGTAAATACTGCCTCATCAGCGTGTAAGAGCCTTATATTATGCTCTTAAGCCCTCTGCATTTAATCGAATTTATAATTTAAATTATCCTAATAAAATGGAACATTAAAGTCAATCACTCTCTTAATGCGATTTACTGTCTTGAAAGATATCCCATTCTTTTTATATGTGTTCGCTATAGATTAAGCAGAGATATGAAGCTCAGGAAATTGGCGATGAAACATCACAGCTCTCTAGGCCAGAGAGAAGTGAGCCCAGTATTAAAGAGTCTTATCATAAATAAGATAATTGATATGATGGCTGCTAAAATTTTAAGGGTCTCTTAGGCTTAGAATTAAGATGCTATCTCTTTAAATTCTATGCTAATAGACAGTGAGACCTCACAGTTGCTGGAGATTCATGGAGGAGCCTTGCTATAGATGTAAAATTTAGAAGAGGCTTGAGTTATTCATTATATTCATCACATCCATTTCCCAACTTAAACAATAAATCTATATAGTCACTGTCATAAACTTACCCCACACCTCGCATATACTCACTTAAATTACTAATATTAAGAGTGAGGTAGCTTTCACGACAAGAATCTATGTCAATAATTTTTAAGATTAGAATCTTTATCGCCTCAATTTTTACCATGATTTTATTTATCTCAGAGACAGGAAAGTTCTTGACGGCTTTCTTCATTTTAACTTACTTCTAGAACTCAACTCTAAGAGACTCGGCAGGATTTCTCGATTTTCTTTTTTATAGGAATCTTTTTCCTGTAGGTTCATGAATAAAGACAAAACTTTGATTGCGCTTTTTCTTTAAGTGCATTTTAAGATCTATTGTATGAGAATATGGATTCTCACAGAACTCACAGATATACTTCTCATCCTTCTTTTCATGCTTTAGATATAACCTAGGCAAATCGTTGTGTATATCTCTCTAATTTCTCTTGTAAGTTGACTTGTAGAGGAAAAATTTATTGCATTCTTTAAATTAATAGTCTACATTGGCATGTAATCATTTTTGCTCTATGGCGGGTAGTTTAACATCCTCCTCAATTTGTACAGCTTCTATGATGACCTCCTGCTAAATTTACATTTAAATCTCAAAGCTAGACTGGTCAAAGCTGTCATAAGTAGGCTCCCACTGAGTACAAGCGTCTCTGGTCTCTACTTTTCTTGGTTGCTGGAATGATAATTTTTATTGACTTTACCCAAGTAATGCCGCTCTTCTCAAAAGGTTAGCGCGCATTTTAGTTTGCTGATATTTTTTATTATAATAATGATAAAATATATCTTGATAAACTATAATAGTAGAGTATATGACACTCTGGTAGTTCTTTACTGAGAGGTAAGAAAATTAAATAACCATAGAAGACTGTAAGTTGACATATTTTATGAGAATTTATACGCTTTAGTAAATTAAAATACTCCTAATGAAGTTTTATTTCTCTAGGAGGTCCTCCAAATCATGTTTAAACTTAATTTAGAGGTAAAGTTATTAAATATTTTTTAATTTAATATGCTCCTAATTAATTTTTAACCTTAAAATTTAACTCCTAATAAAGTTTGAACTTAATTTGGAGGACCTCCTAAAATAATTAAACATTATTAGGAGCAATTTAATGGAGATAGATTGATAAAAATGGAAATCAATCTGTGAAACTTGGAGCAAGTTTTTCAATGCTTCTCCCCATATCTTTTCAAGGTTGACCTCCAGTAGGTCCTCCCTATTTAGTAGTAAGATTTTAATAAACTTAGAATGGATATCCATAATTTTAAATTTCATTAACATTTCTAGAAAGAGGAAGCAAGATGGAGTCTATGAATGATGCAATGAAGAGAATTTAATCTCAAGATTTAATAGGAAAATTTCGAAGTAAAGAGGACCTTTATAGATATTTGGTATAGCAAGGTAAGTTCTTAAGTAAGATTAATAAATCCATTATAGTTGGATTGTTCTTGCCAACTTAGGAGGGAACTAAAATCTCATTCTTAAAAGCCTTACTGAGTGAAGAGAAAAAAGCTTTTAAGTCTAATGAAATTAGGATGATAGAGATACCTAACTACCCTGAAATATCAGTGACAAACTTATATGACGATGCTATGAGTGATCCGGACGTAGCTCTCTACCTTCCATCAAAGCTACAGCTCTCTAATAAGTTGCCAGAGAGAAACTTCTTCTTTGGTGTTCTTGCAACTCTGAAACCTGAGTACTTAAATGAAGTTATTTAAGAAGCTCATAAGAAACGCTACAGCATCTCTCCTGAAGAAAAAGAGAAGCAAGGTATTAAAATAAGTGATACCTGGCTGTAGTAACTTTAAAAGCATCCATTCATCTCAAGTAAGCTTAGTCTTCTAACTTTATAGAAAAACCTGGTACTGCTATATACTATGATGACTTTATAAAAGAGCGCAGCAAATTAAACAGAGAGAGAAAGTCTCAAGTAAAGCATGAATTGAGTAAGAGACTCTTCAAAGATTTATAAAAGCCAGACGAGATGAACATAGATGCAGGGGCTGGCACTAAGAGAAGAAACATACGCCCAAGCAAGCCTTAAGAGGAAGAAAAGAAAGAGAAGCCAAATCCCTTTACGGGCAAATTTAATATGTGAACTTATTCATTCGTTTAAATCTAAAACTTATTTATAAACACAAAATCTCCCTTCTCTTGCGCATACTTTTGCTTTATCATCGCTGACTCATTTAGCAGCACTCTAAATAAAATCTACCGTATCTATCTTTAAATCGTACATAAAGTGATAGAGTGGTAGTTTCTTGTAGTGGCTTTTTAACAGGCCCCAATATAGCTCAATTCCATTGAACTGAGGACTGTAAGGAACAATAAATACAGGTTTTATGTTTAGCCTTTCACATTCCTTCCTTGTGTCTTTAGTTTTATGGACAGATAAGTTATCTACAAACAGAATAATCTCTTAGTCGGAGTACTTATCTATGAGTTATTACAAGAACTTTATGTATTATTCGGTCTTTATTGAGCGAGGGTGGATAACATAAGTCTCGAGGCCGTTATCTTCGCTTATTCCACCAAGAATTGCATGAGTTTAAACCTTAACCTTTTAATCATATACTTCAATGTTGCTATATCTTTTATATCAAGACCTTGATATGAAGGTATTTTATGTAAATACTGCCTCATCAGCGTGTAAGAGCCTTATATTATGCTCTTAAGCCCTCTGCATTTAATCGAATTTATAATTTAAATTATCCTAATAAAATGGAACATTAAAGTCAATCACTCTCTTAATGCGATTTACTGTCTTGAAAGATATCCCATTCTTTTTATATGTGTTCGCTATAGATTAAGCAGAGATATGAAGATCAGGAAAATAGCGATGAAACATCACAGCTCTCTAGGCCAGAGAAAAATGAGCCCAGTATTTAAGAGTCTTATCATTAATAAGATAACAAATATGATGCTGCTAAAATTTTAAGGGTCTCTAAGCTTAGAATTAAGCTGCCATCTTTTTAAATTAAATGCTAATAGACAGTGAGACCTCACAGTTGCAGGAGATATATGGAGCAGCCTTGCTATAGATGAATAATTCAGAATAGGTTTGAGTTGATCACCATATTCATCACATACATAACGCAACTTAAACAATAAATCTATATACTCACTGTCATAAACTGACCCCAAACCTCGCATATACTCACTTAAAATACTAATATTTAAACATTAAACCCCAACATAAACCCTATTAAAACCCTAATAAAGTATGCACTAATAGTCTACTAATATCAATCAAAAACTGAAAGTGTTTTGGGGTTTTGATTGCTCTAGAATGGGCAAAAGGGGTGTTAATTAGCTCGACTCATTTTAACTACTCATAATCTTATGTGTTTTCATGCCTATGGAAATAGCAATGATACGTTGCCTCATTGAATTGTTAAATTTCAAGTGAATAAAAAATTTATACTTAGTTTTGGCAAACATTTTTGTTTAAATGCCGCAAGTCTGGTGGAGCAATTGCTTTAGCATAAGCGTTAAAGGTTTTCTTATGCGCGCCTCATTTTTAATTTTCATTATCTGTTGTCTTTTTATGCCCATTGAAAATGCAATCAAAACCCCAAAAATCTTTCATTAGTTTTATTTAGTTTTTGATTGATATAAGTAAGCTTTTAGTGCATACTTTATTAGGGTTTTAATAGGGTTTGTAGGAATTTAATGATTTAATATTAGTTATAAAAGTGAGTGTAACAAGCGAGCTTTTTAAATATTTAACACAAATATAAGCTTAGAGTAATGTGGCAGTTCTCTGAATTTTATCTTTCTAAGATGATATTTAATTTTTTATTATTAATTAAATCTCTTAGCTTAGCTTGATAATAGTAGAGTATGCAAGCTCTCAGAGACCTCCATTCATTTTATTTTTATCGAGATATTGCTTGATTCTTTACTTAGAATCTCTCTCTCTCACCCATGCAGCTAAAGTAACCGTTTCTTGGCATGTCGCTCTCTATTATTATTACTGCTAGAGCCCAGATATCCCATTAAGTGTCTCCATCTCTCCAGTCCTCTCTCTCTCTGGGAAATATCCATGAATACCGTATACATTTCCTAATGCAGAGGCTTGCACTCTTTGAGCTCTGTCAAAATCAATAATATAAACTCTAAGAGGTTAAAAGTCCATCATAATGTTCTCTGGCTTTAAGTCTCTATGAACATAGTTAAGCTTTTGAAGCTCTTCAATATCCTCAACTATTTGCTGCACGATCTAGCCAATTTATCTTTGGCATCTATTGTCAGATAAAAATTCTCTGTAAGTCATCTCGAGGAGAGGAAGTCTGAATGCAGCATGATCTTTTCCAAGTGGTAAAGCATCTTGCTAAATAATATGCTTACACTCTCTAAACTTTCCCTGTTATAGAGTATAATACTCATTATCAAATTCCATTTGTTATTTGTCATCTGAAAGGAAGTAATTGAATGGATATATTTTATAGGCATATTAATCATCAATGATGACTCTCTTCTCTACTTTATCCTCAAGAGTGAGATAGCGTTCAAGACAAGAATCTATGTCAATAATTTTTAAGATAGGAATCTTCATCGCCTCAATTCTTACCATGATTTTATTAATATCAGAGACAGGAAAATTCTTGACAGCTTTCTTCATTATGACTTAATTCTAAACCTCAACTCTAAGAGACTCGGCAGGATTTCTCCATCTTCTTCTTTATAGGAATCTTTTTCCTGAAGGTTCATGAATAAAGACAAAACTATGATTGTGCTTTTTCTTTAAGTGCACTTTAAGATCTATTGTATGAGAATATGGATTCTCACAGAACTCACAGATATACTTCTCATCCTTCTTTTCATGCTTTAGATATAACCTAGGCAAATCGTTGTGTATATCTCTCTAATTTCTCTTGTAAGTTGACTTGTAGAGGAAAAATTTATTGCATTCTTTAAATTAATAGTCTACATTGGCATGTAATCATTTTTGCTCTATGGCGGGTAGTTTAACATCCTCCTCAATTTGTACAGCTTCTATGATGACCTCCTGCTAAATTTACATTTAAATCTCAAAGCTAGACTGGTCAAAGCTGTCATAAGTAGGCTCCCACTGAGTACAAGCGTCTCTGGTCTCTACTTTTCTTTGCTTGCTGGAATGATAATTTTTATTGACTTTACCCAAGTAATGCCGCTCTTCTCAAAAGGTTAGCGCTCATTTTAGTTTGCTGATTAATTTTATTAAAATAATGATAAAATATACCTTGATAAACTATAATAGTAGAGTATATGACACTCTGGTAGATTCTTGCTGAAAGGTAAGAAAATTAAATAACCATAGAAGACTGTAAGTTGACATATTTTATAAGAATTTTATACATTTTAAGTAAATTAAAATACTCCTAATGAAGTTTTGTTTCTCTAGGAGGTCCTCCAAATCAAGTTTGAACTTAATTTGGAGGTAATGTTATTAAACATTTTTCAATTTAATATGCTCCTAATTAAGTTTTAACCTTAAAATTTAAGTCCTAATAAAGTATGAACTTAATTTGGAGGAACTCCTAAAATAATTAAACATTATTAGGAGCAATTTAATGGAGAAAGTTTGATAAAATTGTAAATCAATCTGTGAAACTTGGAGCAAGTTTTTCAATGCTTCTCCGAATATCTTTTCAAGGTTGACCTCCAGCAGGTCCTCCCTATTTAGTAGTAAGATTTTAATAAACTTAGAATGGATATCCATAATTTTAAATTTCATTAACATTTCTAGAAAGAGGAAGCAAGATGGAGTCTATGAATGATGCAATGAAGAGAATTTAATCTCAAGATTTAATAGGAAAATTTCGAAGTAAAGAGGACCTTTATAGATATTTGGTATAGCAAGGTAAGTTCTTAAGAAAATTAATAAATCCATTATAGTTGGATTGTTCTTGCCGACTTAGGAGGGAACTAAAATCTCATTCTTAAAAGCCTTACTGAGTGAAGAAAAAAGCTTTTAAGTCTAATGAAATTAGGATGATAGAGATACCTAACTACCCTGAAATATCAGTGACAAACTTATATGACGATGCTATGAGTGATCCGGACGTAGCTCTCTACCTTCCATCAAAGCTACAGCTCTCTAATAGGTTGCCAGAGAGAAACTTCTTCTTTGGTGTTCTTGCAACTCTGAAACCTGAGTACTTAAGTGAAGTTATTTAAGAAGCTCATAAGAAACGCTACAGCATCTCTCTTGAAGAAAAAGAGAAGCAAGGTATTAAAATAAGTGATACCTGGCTGTAGGAACTTCAAAAGCATCCATTGATCTCAAGTAAGCTTAGTCTTCTAACTTTATAGAAAAACCTGGTACTGCTATATACTTGATGAAAGAGCGCAGCAAATTAAACAGAGAGAGAAAGTCTCAAGTAAAGCATGAATTGAGTAAAAGACTCTTCAAAGATTTATATAAGCCTGTCGAGATGAACATAGATGTAGGAGCTGGCACTAAGAGAAGAAACATATGCCCATACAAGCCTTAAGAGGAAGAAAAGAAAGAGAAGCCAAATCCCTTTACGGACAAGTTTAATATGTGAACTTATTCATTCGCTTAAATCTAAAACTTATTTATAAACACAAAATCTCCCTTCTCTTGCGCATACTTTTGCTTTATCATCGCTGACTCATTTAGCAGCACTCTAAATAAAATCTACCGTATCTATCTTTAAATCGTACATAAAGTGATAGAGTGGTAGTTTCTTGTAGTGGCTTTTTAACAGGCCCCAATATAGCTCAATTCCATTGAACTGAGGACTGTAAGGAACAATAAATACAGGTTTTATGTTTAGCCTTTCACATTCCTTCCTTGTGTCTTTAGTTTTATGGACAGATAAGTTATCTACAAACAGAATAATCTCTTAGTCGGAGTACTTATCTATGAGTTATTACAAGAACTTAATGTATTATTCGGTCTTTATTGAGCGAGGATGGATAACATAAGTCTCGAGGCCGTTATCTTCGCTTATTCCACCAAGCATTGCATGAGTTTAAACCTTAACTTTTTAATCATATACTTAAATGTTGCTGTACCTCTTATGCCAAGACCTTGATATGAAGATATTAAAAGTGAATACTGCCTCATCAGCGTGTATGAACTTTATATTATGTTTTTAAGCCCTTTGCATTAAATCAAATATAAAATTTAAATTATCCTTATAAAATGGAACATTAAAGTCAATCACTCTCTTAATGCGATTGACTGTCTTGTAAGATATCCCATTCTTTTTATATGTGTTCGCTATAGATTAAGCAGAGATATGAAGCTCAGGAAATTGGCGATGAAACATCACAGGTCTCTAGGCGAGAGTGAAGTGAGCCCAGTATTAAAGAGTCTTATCATTAATAAGATAATCGATATGATGCTGCTTAATTTTTAAGGGTCTCTTAGGCTTAGAATTAAGATACTATCTCTTTAAATTCAATGCTAATAGACAGTGAGACCTAACAGTAGCAGGAGATTTATGGACGAGCCTTGCTATAGATGTATAATTAAGAATAGGTCTGAGTTGATCAACATATTCATCGCATCCATAACGCAACTTAAACAATAAATCTATATACTCACTGTCATAAACTGACCCCAAACCTCGCTTGTTATACTAACTTAAAATACTAATATTTAAACATTAAACCCCCACATAAACCCTAACAAAACCCTAATAAAGTATGCACTAATAGTCTACTTTTATCAATCAAAAACTGAAAGTGTTTTGGGGTTTTGATTGCTCTAGAATGGGCAAAAGGGGTGTTAATTAGCTCGACTCATTTTAACTACTCTTAATCTTATGTGTTTTCATGCCTATGGAAATAGCAATGATACGTTGCCTCATTGAATTGTTAAATTTCAAGTGAATAAAAAATTTATACTTAGTTTTGGCAAACATTTTTGTTTAAATGCCGCAAGTCTGGTGGAGCAATTGCTTTAGCATAAGCGTTAAAGGTTTTCTTATGCGCGCCTCATTTTTAATTTTCATTATCTGTTGTCTTTTTATGCCCATTGAAAATGCAATCAAAACCCCAAAAATCTTTCATTAGTTTTATTTAGTTTTTGATTGATATAAGTAAGCTTTTAGTGCATACTTTATTAGGGTTTTAATAGGGTTTGTAGGAATTTAATGTTTTAATATTAGTTATAAAAGTGAGTGTAACAAGCGAGCTTTTTAAATATTTAACACAAATATAAGCTTAGAGTAATGTGGCAGTTCTCTGAATTTTTATCTTTTTAAGTTGCTATTTGATTTTTTTTTGTTAATTATTTCTCTTAGCTTAGCTTGATAATAGTTGAGTATGCAAGCTCTCTTAGACCTTCATTCATTTTATTTTTATCGAGTTATTGCTTGAATTTTTTACTTAGAATCTCTCTCTCTTATCCTTGCATCTAATGTAACCTTTTCTTGTTATGTCGCTCTCT
>ARYC01002462.1:0-29410 GCA_000711775.1 Oxytricha trifallax
GGATGAATTGTACAGTCTAAATAAGTATAGTCTGTCCATTTCAAAGCTTCATATACGATTGCCAAAATTCTGTAATAATGAAAATACTAAAAATTAATTAATCAATTATGCTTCAGTTCTTGATTTTTGGGCTCATTTTGAACTGGGATTTATTTTAAATATGAAGAAATAAGCTAAAGATTATTCACTTATCAAAGTTGGAAATCTAGATATGAAAAATAATTTAATGGGATTTTTAATCTATCTCATCAACTTATTATAATATACGCTCAAGAATTTCCTCCTTTTAATGCTTAATATATTCTAATGAGTTTTAAGTTTAAGTTTTCCTGACAAGTAAGAGATCTGAGTCCTTTCTAAGTTTAGTCTCACTTTGCAATTCCTGCATTTTTTTCCCATTCTTCACATTGCCTAATTAAATTGCTCAAGACTCTTAGATAGCTTTATAAATGATAAGAAAATATACTAAAATACCTTAGCTTCAAATTCTTTTGGATTGATCATAAACATGATGCCCATTTTTTAACTTTTCTTTTTGAGATACCTCTCCTTCAACAATTACTCGTTTAAAATCTTGGCTTTATAGGAGTCTAAATATAAACATTTCATTAAAAGGCATAATTTCTTAATTACCATAGTTATTTGACTTAACCAAATCTTATAGCTCTTTCATGGTTACTATTTAATCCTATTGTTTAATTTATTTGAAGTAAATATTCTAACTTATTCGATATAAAACTGAAAAGTCCATATTTTTAATGTTAATTCTCACTTGAATTAATTTATTCAGTCATCTTGCAAAATTAAATTCGTAAATTAATTATTGATTATTGTTCCCTCAAAAATGATCTTATTCAAAGCGATTGAGAAGAAGTATTGTTATAGAATTTAAAACAATAATAATTACTATAATCATTAAAAATATGTAGTAGTTATCTTTAAGTTTTTTACCAGACAGCAGCAACATCTCGCCAATAGAAATTCAATGAGTTTACTTTTTAATAAAAGTTTAAGTTTAAGAAATTTTTAGAAGGCAGATATTAAGGCATCATTGTCAAATCAAATATTGAAAGACGCGAATATCTTCATATAAAAAAGGTAATTAATTTAAGGAAGTTTATAGTGTATAATTACAAATTTAAGAAGCCTTTTCATTAAGAATGAATTGAATGAAAATCTTTAATGTTTCAAAGCATATTCAACCATGCAAACAATATTTGCAGTAAGTGAGGATGTCAAAAATATCGATGAGAGATATTTATATGACTATTAATTATTACCAGGCTTTTAAGATAAAACTAAGGGGGTCCTTACTTCAAGTCATTATTATAAGTCAAAATTACTTTATAAAACCTATTAATTTAGTGATTAGAAGAATAAATACTTAGCTACCGAAGAAGCTGAGAAGATAGTCAGAGAAAATGAGAAAAATTTCATTGAAGGTATAAATTCCCCATTTGACCCATTGAAATATATGAGCAAAGAATAACTGAAGCTAATTCATTAATAATTTGATCAGAAGAGGCTAGAGCTTGAGGATTCAGGCTTGACAAGAGATTAAATTCTATACAAAAAATAATTAAGCCCACTTATCCATATTTAAAATTGTTATTTTAGACTGTTCTGCTCCTTTCTAATGATCCATTCTTCTAACTCGTAAAGAGAAACAAAGCAGCCAGAGAAATGCTTATCAAACCAAACGAAATATTTTCATTAGAAAGAGTCATCGAAATGGCTTTGAGACAAGATGTGGGTCCAGACCCAACTCTGGCTATTAACATAAATGGTTACAAAATAGAAGATCATAATGACATCGCCTATGAAGTTAACGAATACAGAAAAAAGTATAATGATAGAGACCCAGCACTAAACTCAGAAGCTTACTTCTATGACTGCAATATGCTTGAGAGAAGACAAAGACAGCTTAATTTTGATTGTAAGTTTAATTATTAAGCCTAAATATATTTTTAGAGGAAAAGCCAGTCACCTTCATTAACACACCAATCTCTAGATCTCAGTTATTAAAGAATCATATGAGAATGCTAAGAAAGAAAGATATCGATTGAAAAATCTTCCATTACTCTGTAAATTTATGAATGACAAAGGCAAGATCATGAACAAGAATCAAACTCTTCTGAAGGCTTCAGTTAAAAGAAAGATTGCAAGAACTATCAAGTAAGAGAGAGACTTGAACTTAATCTCTCATGTTGGTTTTGTCAAACTAACTGATAAGATTCCAGTTGGATCCTACTGAGAGGATCTTGAAGAGATGCACAAAAAGACCATTGATCCAGTGACTGGTCGCCTCTTCTTGAATTACTCTCAGTAAGATGATTTTCCAACAAAAGAAATGAGAGTTTATGAAAACATTGTTCAAAGATTCGCAGACATTGAATCTGTGGATCAGTATGCTAGGATTAAGCCGCCGATATTAATAACAAAATTATCAGAGAGATGTCAATTGACAACGAGAAATCCATTTCTGAGAGAAAGCAAAGGGAGTGGATGGCTGGTCAAGTATACATCATTGAAAGAGATGGACTTTTGGGTTTATTTTATAATTTAACTTTGTTTAATATTAAGTGTGTTCTAGTTTAAAACTAAAGTCAAATTTTATATATCAATTTTTTAAAGAAAAGTTTTCAAATTGAGTCTATTTTATAATAAAATAATATAAAAATTAAAATTAAAATTAATAATTTGATTTAATTTATATTGGATGAGAGAGAAGAGAAAGCAAGAGTTGAAGGGCATGATTACAAGTGACCAAAAGTATAATATTTGAGAGCACTAGATGCCTACACTGAAAGCTTAAATAAGTTGAGGGCAGTAGATCCAAATCCAAAGACACATTCCTTGCTGAAAAATCACTAGACATTAAGAGACTTGAACAGATCGCTCATTCAGAGAACAATTAATCAGTAATGAGAAGAAGCAGAGCCATTCAAAAAATTGAAGATAAATCACCAAAAAGATTATTTGATTTTAATAGATCAAGCTATCAGATTCAATATCAGAAGCATTTCAAGTGAATATGCATAGAGTGGAAAATAAAAGGATGCTGTACAGTAGAATGAGGCTCCTCTTGGTTATGGCATCATAGATCAAGCTATAGTGTGACACAAAGTAGTTAAACATTTAGATACTTAATTTAATTTGCAATACCCTTTTCAATAGAGAGATTTAATTATTATAGCGCTTAAAGTCTGAGTTATTTGCTTAAATTTAAATTAAATTAAAAAATCAAACTCATTAATTTCAATATTAAAATAACACTGGCAATGATAATTTATTTTTAAATTAAATCAGAGCTATTTTTGCTAATTATATATAGCTTAAAGAACTTAATCACTTTTATTTTGAAATGTTCTCTGATAATAACGTCAGCACTGGTTTTCACCAGCAACCTCATGTCTTCCTAAATGATAATAATCAGGGAAATGGTGACGGTAGTAGAAATAGCATGTATGAGATACATGTGAAGCGATCAACCATAGAAGTCTAAGGTGTTCACCCTAGTTACTTTGAAAATGGTTTAGTAGTCGCAACCAAGACCAGATGACTAATGCGAATATAATGGCGATAAAATCAGTGACATCATAGTAGTAGGCAGGGTACTCAAGAGAATCGAGAAACCCATGAGAACTTAATTCGAGATTAGCGATAATACCTGCACTTTCCATGTACTGCTCGAACATAAAGGAGAGAATTAAGTACTGACAGCACTCAGAAACTTCAACTTTGAGTAGTTCATTTTTGCAAAAATTTACGGCAACATCAGAGTATTTAAAGAAGAAAAGGTAATAGTTGGAACTCATATCAAGCGAATTGAAAAGTTTGATGAAGTGGCCAATCATTTCCTGTAGGTGTTTTTCTCAAACTTTATAAGAAAGAAGGGCATATTAAAGCCCAGTGAGCTAGCTATGGAATACCCAAATAACATGAACATTCCAGTAAATGCAGGAAACGAAAACTAAATGCAAGTAGATTCACATCAATAGCAATTGCAGTAGCAATAGCAACAGTAGTAGCAACAATAATAAATATCAAGTAGGGTTCAAAAGAGGGAATGGAGGAGGCGGTTATAAGAACAATTACAATAACAATCGCTACAATAACAACAAAAATAGTTATAAAAATAACCAGAACTCCCATAATAACAATAACAATAACTTCAACAATAAAAACAACCAGAATAATCATCACTAAAATGATAACAATCACGGATACCATGGTTGAAATGATGAAGAAATTAAGAAAAACATTCTAAATCACATAAAGAGTTTGCGGTAAACAAAAAAAATTTGCTTAGAAAGATTAGTTGAGGTAGATACTTGGGAATAGCTGCAGAGATGACTAGAGAATTGCAGAATGCGCTTATTAGTTTGCAGAATATAGGAGAGATCGAATAGGGGCATGAAAATAGCACTTTCTGTTGGTTTGAGCACACTCTTTTAGAAATGGAAAGTTAATTTAATTATTAATAATGCATTAATTTAATAAATTTTCTGACAAAATCAATTATTAATATGAGGGGACTTTAAGTAGAAATTGGTTGTTAATATTCAATTACACTTCTACGCCATTATTTTTTAAATTATATATGCTTATTCAACTTTTTAAATCATCATTTCGTCATTGTGACTATCCTCAGAGTATTTTCTTCCTCATATTTTCATCAATCTCTTCAGCAAGTACTCTTTTATTGTTGAATTCCAAGCTTGCAAATTGTTTGCGTAGATCCCCGTCAACTACATCTTTAAAGGGACATAATATGATCTAGAAGTAACATGATCACGACTACAAAAAGGTTGGGCGTCATTTCTCAGATACATTTCTAGGTGCACAAAGAAGTCTATTTTTTCACGAGTCTCGAATGGCAAGAGAGCGCACAAAGACACAAATGTATTTCCAAACAAAATCATCTCAGAGTTTGTGCCTGATATGGTATTTAGAGATCATTTTTGAATGCAACCGCCTGTCTCTCCGGTGAAAATTTAACAAATGGGATTCATTTTAAAAGCAGCACCATTCAAGTATCCATTTTTACATTTAAACTTAATAGCTGTTAAAATCCTAAAAAAACAATAGCTTTAAATATAGACTTATAATAATGAATATAAGTATAATTAACTTTTAGTAATTATATATGATTAATTAAAAATGGAAAATTGCAAATGATATTTTTTTATAAAAAATATGTTATTTAATTATTTTAAGTTTTTAAGCAGGATCATCCTCAACATCGTCTTCACACCCAACTGGAAGCCTGTTGATGAACACATTATCGAAATTTTTAACCCCAGTAATTGATCGTGGTCAAATAAACAAAAGGAAGTAAACCATCTGTTCAGGATATCATCCGAAAATATATAGAGCTTTACATCCTCTGGTTTATACTTAAGTACATGCACACTCTCTTATTGATCTCCAACATAAAATCTACCTTCATTAACTTGAATTTGTATAATTGCAGCTTAGAAATTCTTATTCTCTACTTTTTTCAAAAGTTTCTTTTGTCCTAGCTCATAGATTCTCAAGATAAGTCCAACTCCAGCAATAAAACTTCCTTTTGTATTCATTAAATGCCATTGGAATATTTTTACAAGGAGTGGAATGCATAAGTTATAGGGATTGACCGTTGTTAACAAATTTATAGGTTTTTATGAAACCTACAGAGCAAGATCTTGGTTGGAAAGTTACATTAAAAGAAGTTCCTAAATCAAATGAGTCACACTAGGATTCCCTAAAGTTGTAGCAATAAAATGGGAGATAATTACTACATTATTCTAGAATTCTATGCAAGAAGCAAATTTATTTTGGCCAGCTCATTGATAAATAATTCTTGATTTATCTAATGCTAAGTAATTTTCATCTTTATTTTTCTTAGCGATTTCTTCTTTCATGCGTAATCTCTCACTATAAGAATATGAATTATGATCTTTCTCTAATTTATAAAATTAAACATGAGGTAATTTTAGAGCATTTATAATTTTAAGTGAATGTGACAAGATATTTGGTTTATTTATGAATCTGAATCTTAGTTGGAGTATATCATTACTTTAAGTGTGTGGAAATTTCTCCGAGTCTCTCTACTGTAATAATTTTCAAAGTATTTCCACTAATGGCTACTATACCTCCATCAGGGCATTTCTCACTGCAGAATGATAAAGCTATATCAAGCATTTCATAACTCAGAGGAGTGATATTAACTTTGTTTGTTGACATGTGAGTGTATCATAGCTTATTAGCCCAAAATTTATGAGCTTATAAGCTCATTTAAATAAATATGATTTATATTAAATTTAATTCAACTATAAATAAAAATATTAAAAATACAATTCAATTTATTGATTCTCTAAAAATATGAATGCTGTAATAAAAAAAAGAATTATTACTTGCATGTATAGCCAATACGATAAATATTAGCATCATCTTAAAATTAATTTAAATTGTTTAAATTTAATTAAATGTGTGTTTTCAATAAATCTATTTATATTTAAAATTATTACGAGTTATAATCAAAAATATCCTACAGCCCTTAATATAAACCCCAATTAATTTCATTAAGTTCTGAAAATCAATTGATTTATTATTCAGAATTAAATTCCCATTAATAATTAAATATTTTATTTCAGAGCTTATATGCTCATATAGGTCGGGCTTATTAGCCCGGCCCCAAAACCCTTTAAGAAAATTTACAATTGTAATTTCTAATGAGTTTTAAATTTAATTTCTACTTTTTAATAAGTTAAAAAGTTGTATAATCTTTATTTGAAAAATAAAAATTTATTAAACTTTGTTTATACATTGATACCTTATTTAAATTAGCTATTATTTAGCTAATAATTTTTTGAAACTTATTATAAGATGTATTAGATTGAGTTATATGGAACTTTTGAAGTAAATTAATAGCAACACCAGATTAAATTGGGTTTATAACTTTCGTGTAATAAAACATGGTTTTGATATCTCATTAACATTCAAAACCCCAAAACCCCTTAATGAGGTTTATAAGTGCTTTGATTTGTAGGGAATTTGTTAGGAGTTCGGGTTATTAATTAAATGCGAGACAATAATTAAAAGTTTTTGGGGTATATTTATGATGAAGAGTATATAGATTTAGTGTTTAAACTGCGCTATGGATGTGATATATACTGTGAATAAGTCAAACCAGTACTTAACTAAAAGTCTATCGGACTTCTCTTAAAGAGAAGTCCATCAACTGTTCGCTCTCACTGTTTGTTAGCTTTGTAATTAAAGCAATAATAGCTGAATTCTAAGTCTATGAGGAAATCAAAGTTCCTATAGAAGCATATAGATTATCTTATCAATGAAAAAACTTTGAAGTATTGGGCTCACTTTCTCTCGACCAACGAGCTACTATGTTTCACCGCCAGTTCCCTGATTTGAAGATCTCTGCATAATCTATAGCCAACATTTATAAACGAAATGGTATCTCTTCCAAAGGTGTGAATCGTATCAAGAGAGTAATTGATTACACTCTGCCATGTTACAACAACAACTTAAATTATATTTATGATTAAATGCAGAGAGGTTAATAGAATAATATTAAGTTTATTCAAGCTGACGAGGCTGTGTTTACCTTCAACACTTT
Organism: Oxytricha trifallax; assembly: GCA_000711775.1. Taxonomy (NCBI): domain Eukaryota; phylum Ciliophora; class Spirotrichea; order Sporadotrichida; family Oxytrichidae; genus Oxytricha; species Oxytricha trifallax. Next base: position 7,619 of record ARYC01002462.1, read on the forward strand.
CATCTAAAAGTCTTGGTAGAAGAGACATAGTAATATAGAAGTATGTGACTAGAAAGGTAAGGTATAAACAATGGTAATTCTTGGAGGTATTAGCGAGGATGCTGGTTTAGAAACTTATCTTATTTATCCTCGCTCTATTAAGACAGAGCAATATATTAAATTCTTAGAGCAGCTAAGTGAGAAGTACCCTGAATAAGAGATTATTCTATTCGTTGATAATCTTTCTGTTCATAAGACAAAAGAAACAAAGAAGAGTTATGAACAACTTAGAATAACACCAGTGTTCAACGTACCTTACAGTCCGCAGTTTAATGGAATAGAATTCTACTGGGGTATACTTAGAGGTCATTATAAAAAAAACTATTGCTATACCACTTGATGCATGATCTGCGTCTCGATCTAGTCAACTTTATTAAAAGTTCAGCTAAGAGAGTAGACAATCAGGTGGCTTAAAAGTGTGCGAAAGAAGGGAGAGTGAATGTATATAAAATAAGTTTTATAGTTAAGTTAATGAATATATAAGTCCCATTTAAAATTCTTTCGTAGGAGCTGGCTTCTCTTTCTTTTCTTCCTCCTAAGTTTCTTCTCTTGCTGCCAGCTCCTGCATCTATGTTCATTGACTCTGGAGGCTAAATATTTGAATAAAGTCTCTTTCTAACTTCATACTTTGTCTGCGACTTTCGCTCTCTATGAAGCATGCTCTATTCCTTCATCAAGAAGATGCCAGTACCAGATGTTTCTAAAGAGTTAAACTACAAATCTTACTTGAAATATATGGGTGCTTCTGCAACTCTTATAGCCAGATCTCACTTATCTTGATCCCCTGTTTATCCTTATCTTCTGAAGAGATGCTGTACCTTTTCTTATGAGATTCTTGAATAATTTCTTTCAAGTAATCACCTTTAATTGTTGCAAGTATGCCAAAGAAATAGTTTCTTTCACGTAGTATATTTGACAACTGCTTCTTAGTTAGCAGGTACTGCGAAACCTCTGGGTCATTCATAGCATCATCGTATAAGTTAGTCACTGAGATTTCTGGATAGTTTGGAATCTCTGCAAACTCTACATCTTAAGTTTTCAATGCTTTCTTCTCTTCGCAGAGTATCGCTCTTAGAAATGATATTTTAGTACCTTCCATCGTTGGCAAGAACAAACCAACTACATAATAAAGATTAGCAACTATGAGTTTATTACCTTGCTGCACCAGGTAGCGATGCAAATCCTCCTTGCTTCTAAATCTTTGAATCAATTCTTGTGCTTGCACTCTTTTCATTGCATCATTCATTGACTCCATCTTGTTTACAGATCTAAGAAATGATATTCAAATTTAAGTTTATTGATTTTAATTATATACCTCTGTAAAACTAAGTATTAAATATGGGCATCCTATAGGAGGTCAACCTCTTAGAAGGATATGTAAAAGGTTTTGAGAACTGGTTTCAAACTTGAGAGATTGATATCAATTTCTACTGTTATAGTTCCATATTTTTAAATTTAAATTTGTACTTACTTAATAAGGAACAGCTCCTAAAATGCTAGTACTTAATTAGGAGCACCCTATTTTTAATCATAAAATCATAAAATACCTCTTAAAGCAGTACGTATTAATTAGGTGCACCTCCTAAATCGAGAAGTGCTGTAATCAACTTATTATTTATAGTAAAAATGGTTAATTTCTCAACTATATTTAGAGCTGGAAAGTATCTTGCCACTCATTTTCTTCTCTCACACTCTAAAATCTTCCCTTGAAACTTGTAGGCTTGCAAAGCTCTCATATGAGCTCTGAGTTATAGAGGCAGTTTTATAATTTTAAATTCAAATTTAAATATGAGGGCTAACATTTTAAGTAAAACAAAAGCACTCCCATCAAACTAAATGAGACTTACCTTTGGCAACAATAAAAAGTGCGATAGCTGTGAGATGAACTCTCATAAAGAAATATCAGAGCTATCACTTTAGCTCTCTGTTATTAAAATAGAAATTAATAATAGAAAATAAATGTCAAACAAGTGTATCGGAGACAATGAGGAGGAGAAAGTTAGAAATGAAATTTCAATGTAAGCAGAGGAAGTTGAAGTATATTTTTGTGAGAAGTGTGAAAGAGATTTAACTAATAAATCTAGCTGGTACAGGCATATGAAGGCCCATAAGGAAGCTAAGCCTACTGTATACTTAGAGTATGACAATGTTGATGGAAAGTATGACTGCTTTGAGTATCATAAGTAGTACTCTCATACAAGAGACTTAAAGAAACATCTTTTAAAAACCCACAATTAAGATATATAAGTTGAAAATTAAGATACTCAACTGAAGTTGCTCAACAAAAGAAAAGCAAGGGAGCCACTTTAAGTTGCAGAACTTTAATAAGCAAGTGAATCAGAGTATATGAGGATAGCACGCAACCTCTTAGCATCAGAGATCACTAAAATCATTATTAAAATTTAATACAAGAAAATTCCTGTACCTGCATAGATTGATTTAGATATTTCTCTCTAAATCTACCTAATTTTAGAGGGTTTCTTTGACAAGAAAGTAATCAAGGATCATCAGTCTGCTTACATAGTATATCTTTTCAACTATCTCCTAAGTGATGATAAATATTAAATGGAGTTTACAAATGAGTATCATGTACTCACTCAAGCAAAGTTTAAAGAGTGCAAATACTTAATAAATCTAGATGCTGTTCTCCTAGCCAAAGATCATGTAGCTTTCAGACTACCACTCTATGAAATGACACTCAGAGATTTCATAGCTGATCAAAGAAATCATTGATAGCTTGCATTAATAGCAACCTAAACTATACAGGGTGTCAAGGAGCTTCATAAGTTAGGCTTTGTTCATAGAGATTTGAAGCCTGGGAATATTATGATAAACTTCTCGCCTGTAAGAGTGACAATAATAGACTTCAACAGAGCAGCATTAAGAGAGGAAGTATCTAGACTTGGGTGCATTATGGGAATTCCAGGCTATTATTCAGAAAGAGAAGACTGGAGAGATGGAGATTTTTAATGGGATGTGTGGGCTATGGCAGCAATAATCATCGAGTGCGATATGCTCGCAACGATTACTACTCAACAAGATGCGAAATGGATGCGAAGCAAAGAATTAAACAATTTATTGATAAAACAAGAGTCTCTCAATCAATGAAATAAATGGCAGAGTAGGTGTTAATCAAGCCAAACCCACGATCAGACATATCAATAGAGCAGATAGAATAATGGTTAAGTAAGATAAACTTCAGACATCTTCCACACGATCCAAAAGTGCATTTTGAGTGATTAAATTAAATACATTTACTATATATTTCACATTAAAACCTATTAATAACCCCAACCCTTAACAAATTACCTACAAATCAAAGCACTTATAAACCTCATTTAGGAGTTTTGGGGTTTTTATTAGACTTACCTAAATGAGCCCTCTTAAAAAGTGTTCATTGGTTTTTAAGCGTCCTGCACTGGACTATCAAGTCCTTTCAAATGTCAGTTAAAACCAAGTTATGCATAGCTATTGTGACTGTATTAATAAAGCATAATAAAGCCTCGCGAGTATCTAAGCCCTATATTAAACTTGCGATGGTATGTAGTTAATAAAGTGTTACCTTTTTCCTTTATTATTACTTGTTAGCAATGAGACCATCTTAAAATTGAACTCCTTAAAAAGTGTCGAGTAAGGTTTTATTTTTAAAATAAGCGAAAAATCTCTCTACTGGCGCAAAATTGAAATGATAGGGACCTAAAAACAAATTAGAAATATTTATTAGTCTTAGCTTTTTCATTATAAGGGCGCTTCTGTGATACGAAGCATTATCAAGCATAAATATATTCGTGCTTCTCCTATATGCGTTATACTTTTAAAGGAGACTGATAATTTGCATTATAAAGTAGAGAACAATTTAGATATTTGTTTTGCCTTTACTAACTGTAAAATAAGCATTATTATCAGATGATAGTCCAGCAAGAATGCCAATAGAGTCAAACCTTTTTGATCCTGTACTGTGATTCAGACGACCTCTTCTTTGCCAAGATTTAGACCTCTGCTCACTAAACCTTATTAAACTCTCGTCAGTATTTATTATTATTTTCCCTTCATATAGTGTCTATATATAATAGAATGCAGCTATTTATCGTTGGAGCTTGGATTTAATCATATTAACTCTTGGGCTTAAGAAGTATTATTTTCTAAAACTAAAACCTAGCTTCTTTTGATGTATGCCCTTAATGCAGAAATTGAAACTCTGGAGTTGATCTTCTCCAAGATTTACTTTAATAACTATTTACAACTCAAAATACTTGATGTCAATATATTCTTGAATAAAATTCTGGACTCGAGGGGTAAAAGCTTTAAATGTTGGTCTTGTTTGACTGCTCTAATTAATCAAGTTATTCTAGGTTTATTTTTATAGTCTATTAAGGTGTTAGTATGACACTCTAAAGCGTTTGCCTAAGGTTTTAATGGTATTTTTTAATTACTCATCAAGTGTTTTACAATGATATACTATGTTGTCACTAATTGTCGTCCCCATTAGTTGGAATTTGTGGATTCCTATTATTATTACTCATAGCTCAGAATTAACTTTCTAGTCAAGAGACTGTATAAGCTTTTGTACTTTTGTATTAAACGAGGCCCTAAAGGATTGATTAACCCCTTGTTATTCCTCTAGTAAATCTAGAAGATGCTATTCATCCAAAGTTTTAAGCTTCTTGTATCTCTTTACTATTATAATTGCTTTCAAAAATGCTTGCATAAGAGCTCAAAAATCAAACAACCCTTAAGATTCCACGAACTCTTTAGTTAGTAAGGCGGCATCTCTAGGGTCTTATATAGGGTACTTGGGACCCTGCGCTGACATTTAGTCAAGGCTCAGCTTTTCTAAATGTGGATATATCTTATACAAAGCTTCTTTATATAGATTATATAGATAGGTTGCCAAATCTATGCATTGGCTTGTAAAAGGGTTGGTGACAAGACAAGAATTAATTTCATTTTAAACGTCGCTTGTCAAATTTTCGGGGGGGGGCGATATCTGAACCTAAGCTGCAGTATCTGAACCTAATGTATTTATAATAGTTTAAATATGTTTGCATACATGCTTCTAGTCAATTTAGGGTCGGAGAACACGAATAAATAATTTTAGATAATGAGATATCACTCTAAAGGGTCGAAAAAACTTCAATGAGTATCGTTTTATTATAAAATTGCATATAATTTTTATCTTTTTTTCCACATGTTTTTATATTTAATTTGTTTATTTTAAACTATAAAACATACGCGAGTCGTTGTAAATGACACTAATCAAGAGAATGAAATTCCATCAGTAATAATATTCTATCATAAATGCTATGATTAAGAATATAACTTATCGCAAGATATATCATTTACAACGACTCGCGTATGTTTTATAGTTGAAAATAAACAAATTGAATATAAAAACATGTGGAAAAAAAAGATAAAAATTATATGCAATTTTATAATAAAACGATACTCATTGAAGTTTTTTCGACCCTTTAGAGTGATATCTCATTATCAAAAATTATTTATTCGTGTTCTCCGACCCTAAATTGACTAGAAGCATATATGCAAACATATTTAAACTATTATAAATACATAAGGTTCAGATACTCCAGCTTAGGTTCAGATATCGCCCCCCCCCAAATTTTCTTCTTCAGATGATTAGCTTTCGTCATCTCGAAATTCATCTTCTGGCTTTTTTTTCTTGTTGAAAAAGTCGGATATTTTTGTTTTGAGTTTATTGATATGTTCCATAGCTCTGAAAAAGTATTTATTGTTTTTGGAATCGAGGTTCTATATAGAAAATTCTTTTTAGCCCGATAGAATTATTTGTATTAAATACTCCCTTTTTATTAATAATTATTAAACAATAAACGTTAAAAGCAATTATTATTTAAAATATATATTTAAACTTGTACTTACAACCAGGACTACTTGCAGAACCAATAAGACTTGGCCGAGGTTAAAGTAAATTTGATAAGGCAACGGATTGGAAGCAAAAAGGAACTCTATGAATTTCTCACTTAGGAGTGCAACGCTTATCTGCCAAAGCTTATATGTACCAACATCTATTTCCTTAAAAGCATTGTTAATGGAGAAAAAAACGTAAGAACACTCTCGATTACCGATATAGTACTTAAGAAGAAACGAGGTTGTTGTGACTGCTATTCCTTAGATAGAGGGTCTTACCTCCGATGACTTCATAAACTTTGCTTAGCAGAAACTAATAGATCCTTTAATTCTTGCCTGACTAATTAGATTGGCATCACTTGGACCGTCAGTGGATTTGTGATGTCTGATGAATATTGACCCATAAGGAACTTAGAGGACGGTCCAATAAGCCAAAGAAAACCGAAGAGATAGACTTAACAAATCTCAAAATATGATTATTGGAATGAGGCCTGAGTTTTTAAAGGCACTCAATAACACCATAAGCTTTAGCAGTAATATTTTTTATTTTAACTTATCCAAAGTAGCTCACAAGGATAGATCTGTATTCCTATTGAAGCCCAGCTCTTAGAGGAAAGGACTCGAGAAAGAGCTCGAAGAGATGAAGTATGAAAAACCGCAATTAAATCAGAGCAAGCAGAAGTATCTATAGCAAAACAAGCGAGTGAGAGAGGAGCTTACTGGGCTCCAAGAATAATTAGATGAGCTAAACGACTATAAAATTTAGTTATGCAGTTGCATTAGAGTGGTATTATCAATGAAGAGAAGAACCCGCTTATGCCACCCCACAACCACAACGACTCGAACAATAATATGCAATGACTAAAATGAAGATAATATTTAAGTTGTTAACTTATTAAAGAAATAACTAAGCTTTACATTAATTGTTTTGAGTTAAACCCTTATTTTATGAACATCACATATTAGCTTATATGTAGTGTGATTAAGTCAATATACCTTTCTACTTCGAGTCATTCTTTTCCCAAACAAACTCTCCCTCTGCATTTCATGGGCTTTCGTTGGAGTTTCAGTTACTTTTAACTCAACAATATAATAGTTATTTTCTTTCATTTAGGCATCTTCTTGGCTCTAACTTTGTTTTAATCTTTTTATTTTCTTTTCGTTAGATTTTAAAATTGATTTTTACGTCTATTTTAATTCAAATTAAAACTAATACTTGAGTGGGTTTTGGCTTATTGATCTATCTCCATAATGTTTTCTCTTTTATGAACTTTCTTGGATTTTAATTGTCAGCTTCTTGTTTCAAGTATCCAGCATTAGCATATGGAGATTAATTATTCTCTATTTATAGTACATATTCTACACCCTTCTTCTGCTTTAAATCATTTTAACCATGCCTCTAAGTAATGGAACTTGCAATTTTATTTTGTTAAGCTTGTTTTTAACTCTCCACGACTTCGATATCTTCAAAGGCACTAGTTTCCCTTTCTTCTTAATCTAGGCTCTAATTTTCATTCATTGAAGTTGTAGCTATTGAGATTTCATTTTCTTTCTACTTTATTGGTTCGTATTATTAGCTCAAAATTGTTTAGAGTTTTGAAAATTTTATATGACTTTCATTTTCAAGAAAGTCTTGTGTGATCTGAATTGCTTGTTCAGCAGTATCTTGTTAACCACTAAAAAATATCATGTGTCTGTATTGCCTCTTGTTTTCGAGCCTCTCACTCTGCCTAAAATTTGCTTAGTTTGCCGTTTAGATAATATATCGCTAATAATCAAGTAAAGCCCTCCATAATCCTCAATCTCTTTTGTAGTCGGCAAATCTGCACCCCTACCTTGAATTTCATTAAGTAATAGAACACTATACCGTTTGTTGCTATTCTGTATTTTAAATTTTCCCTCAAGGTACGTATCAACCTTCGACCTCTTTACCCCCTTCATAATGTAAAACTAGAGTTCGTTGAATTTTTTGAAATATTACTCAATGATCGAGTATGTCCCCGAAGATACTATTATTACAGGTGTTGACAAAGTTTGTTTCATGCACAGTTCATAAATACTCTTACAATATTCTTGCTGACTTCCATTATACAATAAGTTTTATAGCTGGCATCTGCGATCACTCTTCAGCATTCTCAGCAAGGGGAATTTAATTTCCTTTTGCTTGAATGCTATCTCTAGGCAAGTTTCCTCCTTTTAAGATAGAGAAGAGCCAGTAAGTCCAATTAATTATGAGCAACTTTTAAAGCATTTTATTCAGTCTGCCATTAGTTAAGTAGAGCCTTCAAAAATCACCCAGTCATACTCATTTATGATTAACACAGAATTTCTTAAAAAGCTTAAAAACTTTTAGTCATTTGTTTTGGTTTCAGCATATTTCTAATTCATAGAGTATACTCCTAGCTGGATTTCATATTGGTTGTAATTAATCTTGACATTACTATTTAGGATTAATTTTTCGAATCTTTCTTCGTCCCGTAAAACTAGATAGTCATTTTTGCCTAGGATAATAGTATTGTATAAATACATTTGAATATGGAAAATTAATTAAAATTAAATTAAATATAAATCAAAATTGTGGCAGTTAAAGTTGGCCAATTTGAACGATCTTGGGCCCATTCGATAGAGAATTCAAAATTAGCTGGACTTTGTTATCGGCGGTACTATTTTATCGCATCTTTGAAGCGAAATGACTTGACTTTAATTTAAACACCTCTAAATTCAATAAATCAAACTATCACAATAAAGTCGAGTTATCTCGCTCCAGGGATGCGATAAAATAGTACCGCCAATTACAAAGTCCAGCTAATTTTGAATTCTCTATCGAATGAGCCCAAGATCGTTCAAATTGGCCAACTTTAACTGCCACAATTTTGATTTATATTTAATTTGATTTTAATTAATTTTCCAAATTCAAATGTATTTCTACAATACTAATCTACTTCTATACACACAGTGTCACGCCTATCATAGCGCACAACATAGTCTTGCAATTTCCTCTTCCGAAATTTATAAACTGGTACCTACTTTTGCTCCAAATAACATAGCTGAGACACAACTTTTATAAAAAGTTAATACCCGGTTATCGCTCTAAGGTCCTTATTTGATCACCTTGCAATGTCATATTTTCTTGGAGATCGCAGCAAAAGTTAAAAGCATCTTCATTGCCTTTGTTTAACTTTTTAAATTTCCCAACCATTTTGTAAAACTATTAACCAGTTAAATCCTCTACCTACTTGGGTTTTTTAGGATCTGTTTCAAAGCTAGATAGCAAAAATATCGGAATTATTCCGTTGATAGTTGGTACATTTGCATAGTTCCAAGTTGATGCCCAGGTAATAAGGTTGCTAACAGCACTAGCTACTCTTACAGTTGATAGAAGAATTCAACTTCATTTATGAAGATGTAATTAGCAAGTTCAAGTGTTTACTTAGGATTTGGCCTTTAAGCCAGTAAGACCATCGAGTTTTTAAGCAAGTCTTATTCTATGAAAATTAATTCGTTTCTGTAATAGAGCAATGACTAAACAGACTGTCTTGTTTTTATTTGCAGGTCCATTTTGGAATTTTAGTTGAGTTCATGAATAAGGCCAAAAATGCCCTCACATAATGTAGACGAGCATGTTGTCTTAAGGTTTATTAAAAAACTCCAGCACATTAGCTGTTTCTCTGACAAATTTCCTCAATAAATTGGTATCGTTCAGTTGGTTTCAAGAGCATGCATTCCCTTAAATAGTTGGAAGTTAGCTCTGATTAGATTTTTGCACCGTAGTTTTCTTATGGCGTTAATGAGTTTTATTAACCGAATGAGTTTCCTTTGTTTGTTTAAAAAGGAACGTATTTTTATTGCTGCGCGCTTAATTTATCCCTTATTTTTCGAGGGACTTCAAGGCCATTCACAGAATATGCCCTTACGGATTTGGAGAAAGACTTGGACGTCTTGTTGAGGATATATTTATTATAAAACGAGGGAGATCCTTGGAATCTTTAAGGGGTTTGAATTCTGAAAGCTATAATAGATTTGAGATTTCATAATTATGTTGTGGGAGGGTGAGCTTGGCTTTGTCAATTAAATCTGGTTACTCGGCCCCATCATAAACATTTTTTCTCCCTCTTTTTTTTATAACTATTGTTTTGTTGACTGTTTACTTCAAATGGTTAATTGAATGGAATTGACTCCTACTGTTAAAAGGCGCTCTCTTCAATTTGTTGACTTTGATTTTCTTGTTCAAGTTCGTTCTCAAAGTTAGAAAGAGATTATTTTGATAGTGATGTGTGTGTTGAGTGATTCATTAAGGTTTCTGGGTTCTCTTAATTTTGGAGGTAAAATTTCTAAATTTAAATTATTGAGATATAAATAGCGCACTAAATTGAGTCTTAATTCATTCTTAATTTAAAAAGCTCACTCTTAATACCTAAAACCCAACAATTATATAGTAAAAGATGGATATTGTATAGTTACAAATCTCTAATAGAGTTGGAACATTCTAAAGAGGTAGAATCGAGCCCCTTGGCCTCTTTTGAGTAAACTTAGCTTATAAAAATAATTTATGCCCTTCCTCCAACCTCAAATATGGCGACTATAAGTCCAATAAAATAGCGGACCTTTCTTAATTTAAGTATAAGAACTAATTAAGATTTATTAATTAAGATTTAAGTCAGACCCCTAGAAGTGGCTATAAACAGGTTAAAACACAGTTAAGGCTATAAGTCTATTGATTTGAGGATTTTTCCAAGAATATCACAATAAATCTTCTTTAGGTACTTCTTTGGAGTTGAGGTAAGTATTCTTAGCTTCAAGCTAAACAGATGTTTAAGTAGTCACTTTTGATAGATCTATAAGTTATTTAAAAGAAGGAAAATATCAATGGGAAGCTTAAAAATGTTGAATCCCAAATTGACTCCAAACATAAGAACGAATAGTCGATAAATCTGAGGACTCACTATTAAAGTCAAAACATTTATTCTAGTTTAGCTAAATATTCAATGAATGAAAATGTTGATTAATTTTGAATTCGATTTATTTTTCATAAATTTTAGCTTATCTATTGCTAATTAAGTGTTTTATTACCTTAAAATCGAAGTTAAACTTATTTTTACCATTAATTTCATTTGATATTTGATAGAATAAACACTGAATTTAGAACTGCTTAATACAATAAAATTTTACAATTAAAGTTAATGATAGATATTAAATTATTGTTTAGTATCATTATTAAATTAGAAAAATGGATTCCAAGGCTAATTTCAAAATATCAATTTACTTTCTGCTTGGACCACATAACTTTCTAAATTAGGGTTCCTCCACCATAAGTAGAACCCAAAGCACTCTACCAAGTTCTAAACTAGTTTACTCTAGTAAAATTTTTAAACAATAGAAAAGATGATGATAAGGAATCAGACAACGATTCCTCTTAAAATTAATAATTTGAATTTTCCTCTAAATATTCGGTCATCTCCTCAAACCTAAAACTCTCGCCACTAATCTAACTTCAAGACAAAGAAGATAATTATTTAGATAGTGAGTAAGAAGACACAGCAAAATTAACAAAAAACAACTACCATAAAGAATTAAATAAGACGCCTCTAAAGTTTCCTAACTTCAATACTTTCACATAGGTAAGGCCTTCACCTCCCATTTAATAAGAGACAAAAAATTGATAAAAAAATAAGACTTCTTTAATAAAGGTTTAGCTCAACTATAAGTTGAGAAACATTAATAAAAAAAAGCAACGAAGGAAAGCAAGCAATAAAAGCAAGGAATTAAAATTAATAAGATAACTCTTTTTTATTTTTTCTTTGTTAATTTGTAAAGACTTTGCATATTTATTGAAAATATATTATGTAGTTGAATATGTTTATGAAGATTGTGATGATAAATTATTATCTAAATTTAATTATTTTATTAATAATCAGTAGCATTTATTTAAAAATTTAAACTTTATGTAATTTAATTGTCTTTTTCTTAAGAAGATTGTTAAAATTTATTTGATTATCATATCGCTTAAAGTACTGAATTAGAATAATTACTTATATTATAAATTTTCTTGGTTTTATTCTGCGAATTTAAAGCTTTTAATATTTTCGGTCTAAAATGCTGTAATTAATGAAAAATAAAAAATTTTAAGACTAAATCAGATACAAAATAATTTAATTTCATCAAAGACATAAGTCTTTTACCATTTGAGTTTTTAAAAACGGTAAATTAAACTATTTGAAATTCGACATTTATATGCAAGTGATAAAATACTGCGATGCAAAAATATGCTCACAGAATTTAAAACATTGAATGCAAGTCAATATCCAAAAATTGTGTTGCTATTGAAATTAATTCACTTGTATTTAATTTTAAAGATTTTATAAAAATTTGAGAGTTAGCTCTTGCAGAAGAAAGATTAATTGCCAAAGAATTATTTTTTCGAATTGCTCATTTTTATTTAATTGGTTCTATTCATAAAAATATTAATTAAAAATATATTTTACTTATAAATGATTTAAGGTACATGAATATAAAAGGGTTTGAGTATAGTAACTAAATTGAGGAGAAAAGCAAGGGAGGAGAAGAATTTTAATCACCATTTTAGCATCCAGTTCATAATAAATGAGGAAAGGTGACTTCTTCAAATACTTTTATAGTTCTGTACAGATTATGCTGGCAAATAAAATATAAAAAACATATTTATAATAAAGATTTAAGACAATATATACAAGAATAAATAATGTATAACTACAACGTTCTTGAAGGCACTATTAGGACATTGCATTCTCAGCAATCATTCAGGAAAAGATTTCAAGCATATCATATTTTTGGGAAATTGTGAACTAGTGCCAATTATGAGAAGAAATATTGTAGAAAGGAAATCTTTGAATTGAAAATGACAAATCATATTATGTTCTGATAATAATGTATATTTTTTAATATAAAAATTAATTAAAAATTCTTTGATTTTATATCGCTAAATCAAACACTTAGTGAAGTTCTTAAAATATTAACAAAGAAAGGAATATAGATGAGAATAAGTGTATTTATATTTATTAAACTTCTAAAATAGAGCATAATTTATTTATTAATTATTAATTCAACTATTAAATACTACTCTAACTAAAATTTTAGCATCGTTACAGATGTAATGTGGTAAAAATAAGTAATTACATATTGTTAATTTTTAAGAAAATCATTAATTTGATTTAATTAATTTAGGCCAATATATTATTTAGCAATAACTACGCGAATATTTCTCCATTTTATATATTTAGCTTTGACTTAGGAGTTTGATAAAAATTATCAGAAATGGTTTGAGGCTGCAATTTTTTCATATACGACTCCATATTTTACTTTTCCCACACAATTACCTGATCGTGATTAGACTTAATCACTCCATCCTCAAATACAAATAACTACCAACAAGAGTAATTTTGTGAAACACTTCACTTTAAGGACCAATAATATGTTTGCGTCACTTGCATGATTGAAAGTCTTTGCACTTATTGTCTTAGAAATATTTTTATAAGATGATAACATCTATATCTGAGCCAAGTTATATTACTCCTTTTCCTGGATACATATTGAAGATTTTGGCTTTAACTCTAATAAAATCACTAGGTATTTTTACTCCAATCTCAACTCCGATAGACCAGACATAAGATATTTTATCTTCAATTTAATTTCACCCAATTGTTATCTTATTAAAAAGAGAATAGCACATTCTCTTCAGATCTTTTGCTTTTAACAATTTTCTCAAATATATGGATAGCTGAAAGCCTCATATCATATCCTTTAATCTTAGGATCTGTATCATATGCTGGAGATTTCACTGTAACATGCCGTCACCCTTGCAGATAGTGGCAAATCCTAAGTCCCTACACTCATCCTTGAGGCCACTTAATAGAAACGATCCTTGTTCAAGTTTATTATCTCAAAAGTCATAGCGTTTTGAATATTCATCAGATTTCAGAATGAATTTAAAATTATAAATGATCAAAATAAAACTATAGATCATACTCTAGATTTCTAATATTTCTATTTTATAGATTTTTTAATATTTTTGGTAAATGTTTAATTTTTACTTTTACTAATTCTAAAGCTTTTATCATATTTTCTTCATAGTTATTTTTAAGTCATATCTTTTCATTAAATTGATAATCATAAAGTATTTTTGCCAAATTTTTTATCATAATAATATAAATTATCATTCTTTAGTTTGCTCAATTATTTGTAATAAGTAAAGTTATTAATCTGAAATTTCAGGGATACACAATCTTTTGGGAAATGGTTCAGTCATACAATGAATTTACCTTATTATTTTCCCATACATTAATACTATTGCTTATACTTGAAATATGGTAAACTGGTTTTTATGGTTCGTATTAAGTAATAATTTATATAATCTATATCTGTTCATTTAACATATAAGGTTATTTAATTCTGATAATTTAGAATACTTATTGAAATCTTGTTTGTATGATTATTGTTTCAATAATTTTTAGCTGTTCCTTGAATCTGATATTTCAATAAAAAAATTTATGACTTCATAAGTTATCTCTATTTGAAAATAAACATCTATTAATCTGTTAAGGTAAAATAAAGTATCCATCTTTTGCAAACAAATTAACATTTAGATATATTTAATACATATTTCATGGTATTCTCATTAACATTATTGGTATCAATATGTTCATTATGTCTACTCTCAGGTATAATTAACTTCCAAAGAATATATTTGAATTTGGAAGCAAAAATATAATTAAATTACAAATAAATCAATATAGTTGTGGTTAAAGTTTTCCAAATTTGTTTATTATTTGACGTATTCAATATTAGCTTGGCTTTACAATTGATAATAGTTTTATATCGCATCAAGAGAGTGAGATAACACGACTTTAATGTGAAATTTAATTATAATAATCATTTATAATGGAAAGCTAACATATTCAAAATCTTATCATCAACGTTTTAATAAGGTCTGCGCAGACAAATATGAAAACAAGTTTTAGGAAGAAAATTCAAGCAAACGACTAAATTTAATAATCTTTTTGATTAAACTCTACATTTAATGAAATTTTAACAATATAATGAAGAGATGACTATTCTTTGATCGTTGTTTTCTTTATATTTTAATTCAGAAATTTGAAATCTACTCCAGCAGCAATAGGATTATACCTTATTATTCGCATAATTTACGATTTATCTGAAAGACTAAATATTGAAAATCTATTATCTCTTTATTAGCAATCACTGAATCATTTTATTATTAATCAAATTTTAAAAAATGTTTAACCAGAAAAACATCATTTAACTTGCAAACTAATATAAATATTCATGATTTTTAAATGATAATTAAATTATAATTTAAATCCTGAGAATTAGATAAATAATCGAGGTTATCGGGTTAATTTATCAACTCAATGAATTTTGCCATATAAATTAAATTACTCTAATTCATCTATGGCTTATCACAGATTTAAAAAACTCTAACGAAACTTAATCACACTTGTATTGTTAGACATTGAAAACATAAACTGTAATTTTCTAGGCACTAAAATAAACTTAGAATCTTATATAATTAGATTTATATATAATAATATTTAAATCTTGATTTTAATTTTTAAAATTCACTGATTCAATTCTATTTTAACAAAAGTTTAATTTTGAAAATTAATAATTATGTAACTTTCATTGATACAATTAATATATATTAATTTTCTCAATTATAAAATAAATTTTATTTATAGTATATTGTGTTTTGAATAAATTATACCATTATAAAGTAATTGATATAGGATTATCATTCGATTTATCCTTACAAGTACTGAATTGATTTGAAATCAAAATATCTCACACTGATTAAATATAAACGATTGAATCTTTTAAAATTTAAAAAATCTAATTTAATCAAAATATATATTAAATTAAAAATAACATCTATTAAAATATTAATAAAGAAGCTTATTACGATAAATATTCTGTAATAAGTATGAATAATCACTGAAAATGTTGGCATAAATAATTATATATGTATTTCCTAATATACAAAGACTACCTAGAAGTAACGATAAAGACATAATATGACAAGGATTTATAAACATACAGCGATAGAAACATATTTGCATGAATAAAAAACTAATTGAAAGATGGATCCATTTATGCCTTTGTAAAAGTAATAGCAAATTATTTTGGCAACTCTTATATAACCGATTCTTCCTTGTGAACCATCAAAAGTATTTCAAGAAATAGGAAATAAGAAATAGCTTAATCTGCTGGCCTTACTCAAGTTAAATTATTTAATTACCCAGAGCAACAATGTCAGCATTTTAATAAGATAAAATATTTGAAAAATAAGTGAAATTTTAAATGGAATATAGAATTTAAATGTACAAAAAGCAATTAAGATAAAAGCATTTTCTCAAATATAGCTTAGAATGCCCAAATTTGAGGTAGATTTTTCTCAAAGTATATCTATCACATATACCCAAGATATTCTGAGTCGACAGCACAGCTGTGCGGTGTATCTCCAAATCTAAGCCTCCCCACATTTTTTTCGCACTATTTTTGGTTCTTAATTCAGAGAGCGTATTGAGGTTCTATAGACCTAATATACATAAATTCTTAATTATATTAATTATTATCGATATAATACTTAGCAAATAGGTAAATTAGCATTTGTTCAAAAATCAGGAAATTTATTGATTATTTTAAATGAATTGTTTTTCATATATTCTAATTTAAGTTAAAAATAAAATTAATAAGTTTAATGAAAATGAATAACTTCTTCAGTGGATCACTAGGCAGCTTATTGAAGCCTCACTTCTATAGAGAAATTACCAGCAAACGTTCTCAGAAGCATGATCAGATATAAATTCCTCTGTAAGTATTAGATCTATTCTTTATTAATCACCCAATCATTGCAAACTACATTATACAAATTGCATTAATTCTAACATGAAAATATAGGGGCTGCTTTAAGAGCTAAGGTGCTGCAATACGACTTTGTGCAGCGTTAAATCTCTAAATTTCACGAACACAATTGGGAGAAGCAAGACAGTTTGATAACCAGACCCAAACTCGATCTTTCCATCATGAATAAGTACTGGAACTTCTCCACTAAAAATATATCAGAGGATGAAGTAGAAGACTTCGAGAAAGCCAAGAAGTCACTAGAATACTATGAGAACTTATATACAATTTTTGAATATATGGCGAATCTCTCAGGTCTAATGACCACGCTTGAAACTAGAACCGCTCATAATAATCCATCAGTCCCAATGACCATTGGAGCTTGTCATACAAGCATACTATAACTTGATTGATAAAACTCATCAAACAGCAAAGAATGGGTTAGAAAGATTGAGAAGGATGTCGTCCAATACAGTGCTTGCTTGGAAACTGGCTTTGATGAGGCAGTTATAGAGAGAGTCTATAGAAAATTCAGAGCTCTTCCACATACTTGTAAGTTATCTAGCTATAATTATATATGAGGATGGTATTAATTTTGTCTCATTGATTCAAATAATGAAGTTAATCATGAATAAAATAATTAAAAAATGTTTGTTAGGATCTTATATGCAGAGGCACTTCATGTGAAAAGTAATAAAGAGAAGATAAAAAACAGTTATATATATGCTCAGATGTATGTCGTTTATATCTAGGCAATTATATAAACTTAAATTAGAATATATGAAAAACAATTCATTTAAAATAATTAATAAATTTCCTGATTTTTGAACAAATGCTAATTTACCTATTTGTTAAGTATTTTATCGATAATAATTAATATAATTAAGAATTTATGTATACTCGGCCTATAGAACCTCAATACGCCCTCTGAATTAAGAACCAAAAATAGTGCGAATAAAATGTGGGGAGGCTTAGATTTGGTGATAAACCGCACAGCTGTGCTGTCGACTCAGAATATCTTGGGTATATGTGATAAATATACTTTGAGAAAATCTACCTCAAATTTGGATATATTAATATTAAAATTAAAATAATCAATAATATATTATATACCAGAGTCTCTACATTAATTATAATTGCAAGTCTTTCCAAGAAATAATTATTGGATTATACTTCTAATTTGGCTAAGTGGTCCTCTTAGCAAAAATATCCTTCATGAATGTTTGTATCAACTCTTACCAATCTAAATAAAAATATAACTATTGTATTTCTTGTAAGTACCTGCACCCAAATAAATTTTCAATGGTCTCACCACTTATTTTGTAGTTTATCTTCATGCCACTACTTCCCAAGTAAAATGAGTCAATTCTCCATACTATTATACATTTCAAACACCTGTTGCTCCTTGCTTGGGTTCATGGATGTTTTTATTCTTATTTAATATATTTTTTATTTAAATAATTTATTTTAAATTGCAGACTTGTAAGTGTCTTGATATGTTATTTTCTAGAAATCCGATAATTGATCTTTAAAATTCAGATAATTAGAAATTTAAGTTTTTTATTAATTATCCTGATAGAAATATATATTTTGCCTACACAAATGTTCGCACCTTACACTAAAGTTAGCTCATCTGGTGAAATAGCCTTTAAATTTACTTTACCATACTCTAATTTAATATATCAATCATACAAGTAAGACATAGAGCTAGTATTGTGAAAACTCTGATCTAATTTGTTATCATTTATTTATGATGAGATTGTCACAATCTGAGATATACTTGAACCTACTATTTAATCTTCTTCATATTATTATTATCTTTAGGTAGTGTTTCCCCTTGAATTTTATTGCTAACTCTACACAAAATGATGTTTATTTAAAGTTTAAATCTATCACTTTTTTATTTTAAAACTTTCTTTGATTTTGATCTTTTAATATAGCCTTAATGGTACAAACTAATCAATAATTTTATTTTATTGTTTTGTTATTTACAATATAGTGATTTAGTATTTATTTCTATTCGAGCTGAGTTATAATTAAAATTCAGATCACTATTAATACTTTTTTTAGTGATTTTAAACTTTCTTGAGACTGAATTTCAGGAAAGGACATCTATGAACTAAGGGAATAATTGAAATTCTTAGTAATTTACCACCCTAGATTCTGATTACTGGACTCCTCTATACTCATCTTAGAGTCCGCTTATGCTTTTTGAAACAAATTTACAATTTTTTCATCAATAAATAA
Source organism: Oxytricha trifallax (assembly GCA_000711775.1). Classification (NCBI taxonomy): domain Eukaryota; phylum Ciliophora; class Spirotrichea; order Sporadotrichida; family Oxytrichidae; genus Oxytricha; species Oxytricha trifallax. The sequence goes on from ARYC01002462.1 coordinate 26,681, forward strand.
CAAAACAGGCCTCTTTTTATTTTTATTAACCTTTTTGTAGTATTGTTTATTCTTGTATTAAAGTTTTCTTTATAATTTATTTTCATAGTCATATGTTTTTCTCATTTAATTGCTTCATATTTTATTAATTATCTTTCATCATTGCATAAGTGACCGCTTCTCTGACCAGTAGAAGTGAAGATTTTTAATTTATTTACAGTCTCAGCTCTTCCTCACCGTAGAAGATCTGATTTTGGTTCTTGTAATTGGGCTACCAATTCAAGTCAAATTTTGATTTCTTTATAAGAATATTAATTTTGGAAATTTTGATTTGTTATTTCAATGTCTTAATTCTCTTCCGTACATTTTGTAGTATTATTAATATTTATATCTGCTCCACACTTGTAATCATGTCGTCATTCAATAATTAATATTTCTTTAAAATAAATTTAAAAATGAAATCATATATAGGGAAATATATAAGATTTACAACAATAACACTGGATGGATTTTCTTTTTTAATTAAATGATAGTTGTTTAAGCTATTATTAACTATAAATAGGCACTCACAATTAGTACTACTTGTTTTATTTTAATTGAAATAGATAGAAAGAATAACAATTTATGTGGCTTACTTTTTAAAAAATACTTAGACCAATTATTTGGGGTTTTTATCTAAATTATTTAATATTTTAATAGTAATAATAATTTACTTATCTTATATTGTTAATCAATAAATAAAAGTTTAAGGTCTTTTCCGATGTTTAAAGTTTTATTAGCATTAATTACTTCATTATTACTACCTTAATTCTCAAATATCAAAATTTTAACGTTATCAACATTATTACTGCATTTCTCAATTTGTAAGCATTCTATTTCAATCGCTTGATTTAGACTGTAAATTTTGCTGCGAGTATCATTAATTATTATAATTTTAATGCAATACCTGATTTAATGACTTTAATTATTTATATAATAATGTTAATTAAATTATTATTGTTTCAATTCACTTTTAATATTTTATAGCTTATTGATGAAAAATATTATGGAAATTTTTCTTTTGATTTACTTGCATTTGAATATTTATAATAACTTTCTGGGAAATTTTAAGAGCTACATTCAAAACCCCAAAACCCCTTAGTGAGGTTTATAAGTGCTTTGATTTGTAGGGTATAGTTGGGGTCTTATTGGGGTTAGTAGAGAAAAAGCAGGATTTATATAAATTTAATGTAAATTTAATGATTATTAGGTGATTTAGCTCAAACGAATTTAATTTGCTTGTCTTTGTTATATCTCTTGAATCTGGCTCTCTTTAGTGGTTCAAGCATGTCGTCTAATGATTATCTAGGATAGTGAGGAGCTCTTACTATTATCATCTCTACTAAATTTCTAAATTTCTTCGCTTACATCTTCCTGCTTTATATGTTTCTAAGCTAAGCTAATTGATTATTTTTCATGCTTTGTGCCAAAGTAAGACATACTTTCCATATCGCTCTCTAATATAATAGCAGCAACCTGCCCATATATCCCATTATACTGAACCATTGGTCCACTTCTCTCTGATTGGAAAGTATCCAGGGGTTCCAAGAACCTTAGCTTAGGTTATATTTTCTTACCGTAATGCTCTATTGAAATCAATGACAACTACTTCTAAAGGGCATATGTTTAACATAACATTTTCAGGCTTCAAATCTCTATGGACATATCCAAGTTCATGCAACTCTTTGACACCCTTTATCATATCTGATAGAATATCATTCAAATCATTTGGATATCTGTTATGATATAAATAGTCTCTAAGAGTCATTTCGAATTTCTTTAGTCTAAGTGCGATGAAACCAAAGCCTAAAATAACCCCATCTAACTTTAGCAAATTCTTGCAGTCTCTTCTCTGTGCTTCTCTAAGAACCATATATTCGTTAGCGAATTCATTCTGGTACTGCTCATTCTTAATTAGATAGCTGAAAGGGTAAACCTTATATGCATACTTATCAACCACAATGAGCTTTACTTTGTTAGGCACGCTTATATTCAAATAATTTTCAATGGAACTGCTAAGATCAACTGCATTCAATGCAGGAATATACATAGCTCTCTCTTAGAAACATGCTAAAAAGATATTTCCTGCAGGTTGATTCATTGTTTCAAATAGTTTCTGCTTCTTGAGCCTTTCCTGCTATTCTCTCTGAGACTCAAGAGTATTTGATTTTCTCTTTGCTGTTACTAGTTTTTGAGTATCTACATCTTAAATCAAGAACTCACTAAGGTGATGCTTTTGCATATGCCTTTTAACTTTAGCTGAGTGAGTATATGATTCATGCATGTTGCGCACTAATACCTGCCATCTACCTTATCGTGCTTGAAATACACCTTAAGCTTTCCAGAATGTATCTCTTTTTAATGCCTTTTCAAGCTTTATTCAGTTGAGAAAAAATTCTAGCACTCTTAACATTAAAATGTTTTTACTTTTTCAACTGGTATCTGTTCTTTTTCTTCCTCAATATAATCAATTTGAGTTTAAACTCCTATCTCTGTGCTCTCCCTCTGGTTTAAAATTTCTATTATAAAAACCTATGCTTCAATCTCAAGAGCTTTCAGCTCTACCTCCCTCTCAACATAAATAATTTCAGGCTTTTAAGTTGAGCCAAAGTTAAGCTATGATTATCCTGTTCCAAGAGAGATTGCTTTTTTATTTAAGTTAGCCGCCATGTTTAAATTCAAATTTAAATTTCTATTATAAAGCTTTAATAG
>ARYC01002463.1:0-36285 GCA_000711775.1 Oxytricha trifallax
AGATACAAGTATTTTTAGATCTACCTAAAATACCTCAATCTCATAAGGATTTTTGCTCTTCTCATATAACTTTAAGAATTCTTTCTTGAGAAAAATAGAGGGAGGCATTTATTTGAGAGAACATTTGATTATGTACTTTTGTTGAGCATTAAAAGATAAGAAACTTTGTCATGTGTATTTTGAATCTAAATTTTTTACACAAGATACAAGTATTTTTACGTCTACCTAAAATGCCTGAATCTCATAAGGATTTTTGGCTCTTCTCATATAACTTAAAGAATTCTTTCTTGAGAAAAATAGAGGGAGCCATTTATTGAGAGAACACTTGATTATGTACTTTTGTAGAGCATTAAACGATAAGCAACTCTGTCATGTGCATTTTGAATCTAATATTTTTGACACAGGATACAAGTATTTTTAGATCTACCTAAAATACCTGAATCTCATAAGGATTTTTGGCTCTTCTCATATATCTTAAAGAATTCTTTCTTGAGAAAAATAGAGGGAGCCATTTATTTGAGAGAACAATTGATTATGTACTTTTGTAGAGCATTAAACGATAAGCAACTCTGTCATGTGCATTTTGAATCTAATATTTTTGACACAGGATACAAGTATTTTTAGATCTACCTAAAATACCTGAATCTCATAAGGATTTTTGGCTCTTCTCATATATCTTAAAGAATTCTTTTGAGAAAAATAGAGGGAGCCATTTATTTGAGAGAACATTTGATAATGTACTTTTGTAGAGCATTAAACGATAAGCAACTCTGTCATGTGCATTTTAAATATAATATTATTGACACAAGATACAAGTATTTTTAGATCTACCTAAAATACCTGAATCTCATAAGGATTTTTGGCTCTTCTCATATAACTTAAAAAATTCTTTCTTGAGGAAAATAGAGGGAGCCATTTATTTGAGAGAACACTTGATTATGTACTTTTGTAGAGCATTAAACGATAAGCAACTCTGTCATGTGCATTTTGAATCTAATATTTTTGACACAAGATACAAGTATTTTTAGATCTACCTAAAATACCTGAATCTCATAAGGATTTTTGGCTCTTCTCATATAACTTAAAGAATTCTTTCTGAGAAAAATAGAGGGAGCCATTTATTTGAGAGAACATTTGATTATGTACTTTTGTAGAGCATTAAAGATAAGCAACTCTGTCATGTGCATTTTAAATATAATATTATTGACACAAGATACAAGTATTTTTAGAACTACCTAAAATACCTGAATCTCATAAGGATTTTTGGCTCTTCTCATATAACTTAAAAAATTCTTTCTTGAGAAAAATAGAAGGACCATTTATTTGAGACAACATTTGATTATGTACTTTTGTAGAGCATTAAACGATAAGCAACTCTGTCATGTGCATTTTAAATCTAATATTTTTGACACAAGATACAAGTATTATTTCAGAGCCGGTTATCTTGAGGTAGAAATCAAGTCTGGAGTTATATTTTATGATTTTGACATTTAAAACTTATTTTCTTCTCAAAGTCTTTCAAATCTGAAACCTTTCAGTCATTTCGATATTCAGTTAATAGCCATTTAAAATATAATTATTATATATATTTAATAAATATGAATGATTGTGCATATAATCAAACGTATTTAAATGATTATATTTTTGCACATTTTGCACAATTTATTAATTACATATTTTTAATTATTAATTTGGTCATAATAACTTTAAAATCAATTTACTAATAATCAAATTAGGTTTTAGAGCACTCCTAATTAGAGGCAGTTATAATTAAATATATCTACAGTTATAATTTTATTTTTGAATTTCCCCATTTCAATTCTATTTTAACAATATAAATCTGGATCTTAAAGTGTCTTATCATGTTAAATAGCTTGGATGTAATCAGATCCTATAGTTAAATTTATATTTTATTTGAATATTACCTTCATTTTTCTTGTTAGCAATCTTTTTAGCATACCATTAGTCAAGCTATAAGACTTTGGATTTCTCATAATTTGCCAGTGAATTTATAGTATTTGCGTAATTCTGTGAAGTCTTAGTGAGATAGAAAAATCCATAGTTCTTGTAGTAGTCTGTCACTGAACTTGTTCTTTGTATTGACTTCTATATATCTCCATTTCTATATAAAATATTTAGAGAAACAAGCTCAATAAGAACGTATAAAATAATATTTAAATATAACATGTCAACTTACAATTCATCTTCGAGTTAAGATTGTTTGGACTGAGTTTTCAAAAACTGCTCACTATATAAGCAATATTTAGTGCTAGAGTTCATATTTGCAACAATATCATTAGTAGTAGCAAGTGATGGCTAGACTTTCATTTTACTCAAAGGTTTGCGATTAGGTGGATGAGCCACATTATAGTATGTTTTCTGTAAGATATCCATTGAATTCTGCATGGTAGAATAATCATTCAATTGTAAATTTTGCAACTTAGATGGAGAAAGAGGTTGCAGCATCTACTATTGCTATTACAAAGATATTGCACTTGAATTTGTGTAGATTTGTTTTTTAGGTCTGTAATTACTACTTGTGAAAGGCAGTTCTTCATCTTTAACTTTAAATTACTTAGATACTCTATAAATATCATTTGCTTTTGTTTTTAAATTTTGGAGGTTTGGAGTTGACTAGGTGCCTGGATAGGCAGATTTACTCATCAAGGACTTTTGGTTCTTTGATTGCATAAAGAAAGGAGAGTTAGTGCTACTATTGGTAATATCCATTTTATTTTAGTTAGGCAATTATATAATTTTCAAAGATTTAATTATTAAGTGCAAAAAATTATATAAATATGTTAATGATGTGATCAAATTAGAATAAATAAATATATCAAATTAGAATTAAAATATAATTTTACAATCCCTAAAAATATACTATATCAACTTTAAATTTTTATAAATTTTATTTAATAAATGGAAAGAGACTACAGAGGAGAAAGTTACCAATCTTAAGAAGCAAAACTAGAAGAGCTCCGCAACAAAATCTAAAACATGCGAGATTAAATTGATTAAAACTAAATTAAGACAACCCTTAAAAAAGTGGCTGAAAAATCAGACTCATTCCAATAAATCTCAAATTTCTCTCTAACAGTGAAAAAGACTATTAATAATAGAGAGGATAAGAAATAAACAAAAAAATCTAATGAAAGTGAAACTAATACACCTATAAATTGCATTACTTTCAATTAAAATGAGAAGTTCCAAAACCAATTTGCTACAGTAGATGAATCTGGTAGATTAGCTCTCTGGGACAGTAAGAAGGGCTAGTAAATAGTAGAGGAGCCCAAGGTCACTAATGGTTTGTTAATGACTTGCGCATTTGAAAATATTTTATTATAAAATGTTATTTTTTAATAGAGAGGGTAAATTGCTAGCTTGCGGAGGTATAGACACTAAACTTCATATTTATTCAATTAATCCAAGTGGTAAAAAGAAGGAGAAGCTAAACTTAATTGAAAAAGTTATGGAATTTACAGGGCATTATGGGCTTATCACTTGCTGTGGATTTTTATCAAATAATTATCTTATTAGCGGATCTAATGACAGCTCTATTATGCTTTGGGATTTCGAGAAACCAGGTAGATTCTTAGTAAAATACTCTGACCATCAAAATGAAGATAATAAATATTATGCATTTATCTTAATAAGTTCTGGCATTAGATGTATTTAACTTAGATGGTAACATAATTGCAACTGGTTCAAATGATGCAACAACTAGACTCTGGGATATTAGAATGAAAAATGCTTGCTTCAGAGTCTTTGAGAAGAATCAATGCGGCATCAGTGCAGTCAAGTTTATGACTGATAGTGTGAATACATTAGCAGTAGGTTGTGATGACTCATCCATTAAGCTTTATGGCTTTATATTCTCAAATGCTTCTTAATACTTCACATATATTTAATAAATTTAAGCTGTATGATTTGAGAGCAGTAGGTAAAGTAGGGAAATACAAAGAAGAACAAGGTTTCGAATCAGTGCAGTCTCTAGCCTTCTCTAATTCAGGTCGTTTTCTTTTCTCTTCCTACTTCAACAACAAGATTAAGGTATGGGACACTCTCACAGAACAGAAGGTGACTTAAATAACTGGTCCACACAAGGATGCTATTAAGAGTGTTGCCATGAGCTACGATGGATCGAGTTTAGTGTCTGCAGGCAAAGATGGAATAATCACTGTTTGGCAGTGAAATCAGAAATCATTGTGAATTTAATAATATAGTACTAGTATGAATTAAATATAGATACAAGTTAATCAATTTATAGAAATAAGAGAAATATATATTCAGTTTATATTGTGGTTAATTAATTTAATATAAAATAAAATTAGTAATAGTAGTCGAAGTATTGCTTAAATGTTTTAATTTAAAATGAATTAAGAGACATAAATCTCTTTATATATTATAACTTTTAAATACAAAGCATGGAACTGCTTGAAAAAAGTCTGGTTTAAATGAATTAGCCATTTTTTAGCATAGTAACTGCGAGCTAAAATATTTTATTTAAAGAAAATAACACGCTAATTTTCTTTAATAAAAAACCTAATACCTTTATATTTGTAATCATTAATTACCATTTATTTTATCTTAATTGAATTTATTTAATTTTAATCATATTTAATTATAGCAATAATAGAAATTTATACACCTCAAGAAGATATATAAAAAGAGTGGAGTGCTGCTTATCTGAACCAAATGCTAACTTGATGTCAGAATTATAGAGAGACTTAAAGATGGATTAAACAGAAATTTTATATTAAGAAAGAGTTTGGAAATTTAGAGTGATTAAGATAAGTTAATTGCTGTGCATATGATCACTTGGCGTGTGAATAGTATTTGCAGCTTAATCATAAATATCATTCATGCTTCCAACATGAAGATCTTTCCTTCCTGCTCATTGGAAACCACCTTGGAGGCTGTTAAGAGCTGACATAACGTGGTTGGGGAATACTAAATTAAATAAGAGTTTAATTATAGATTGGGGGTTTCGAAGAACTTGAGAACACAGTTTTAGAATTGCTTCTTCTCATCAGCTGAGAGTTGGTCGGTAGTGTGACTTTTCTTGACGGTCTTTTCTCTGCAGATGCTAAGCATCTTTGACATCAAGGCAATGTTGGCTTCAGCGGCGGCTCTGTCCATTTTTAATATTCAACAATTTATTTATTAATTATATCCACAAACCACTCATTCACTCATATTCCTTAATCACTCACTCTTCTTTATATTATTCATTGTAAAACTTCAAATTCTTTAAATATAATAAGTAATATCAATATGTATTAATAAAACTATTTTGTTGCGTTTCTCTATCACATCTTATTTAGTGTATTCATGGTCTGTCTATTAACAGTGGTTGTAGATTATCTGAGACTAGAAAAAGTGAAGGTCTTATTCTTCTCAACGATTCTCCTGTAATCATCCTACTTCTTCAACTACAGTGACATGGTTTCCTTGGCTTTATCTTCTCCCACTATTGCAGATAAAACTACTTCTTAGTTAACTTTAAATCGCTTGGAATAATTGTTCAGCAGGAATTCCTTGCCAATTCTCTCTAAGGCTTCTTGTTTAATTTTCCGCATTTTCTGTTTCAGCTGGTTGTATCTTTTCTCTAGGCTTTGGATTTCTTGTTCTACAAGCTTTGGATCTGCCTAAGATAATCTTGATTACAATTCACCAATGTTATTGTGTAATATTGAAAATAATAACAAAAGATAAATTCTAAATTCATATTTATATATAGAAATAATGAGTGATTCTCTTCTCTTGAAAGAAACCATGCCTTCATTAGGGTCTAAATTTGAAGCACCAATAAGTGATTTCTTCATTTGATTAGTCTTCGGAGAAGCATCTTCATTCAAATCTTCATAATCACTGTCGTTGTCATTTTCATTATTATTTAATAGTTATATAGAAAATTAAAGCATGAACATATAAATTGTTACTGCTTAGCTCATGACTTTTCTGCTCTTCATATAGCTGCATTAGCATGTCAATATCCTCATTATCCTCGACTGAGGGATTGACCACTTCAATAGTCTAAGCCATCTGATGAAGCTTTTCCTTGGCCTGTTTCATGATTTCTTCCTTGGACTTCTTTGCAAAAATATCGATTCTGTTTGCACTGTGATGCTAATCGTTCTTGCCGTGATTATGTTTCTTGAAGAATCCGAAACTCTTTGGTGGTGGACTTTGATTCTTCTTGTCCTATGAACCTGTTGACTAGATACCTAGGGACTTGTTTCTCATTACCTGTCTGATGCGGTCCTTCCTAGACTTGAACTTCATATCTTTTAACATAGAATATATGAAAATTAAAATAATTTTAATACAAAATTTATGCCAACATTTGATGTTATATTAAATTCTTTTCATATATTGAAAAATTTATTAAAATTCATATAAATAATAAAATATCCATTATATTTATCAATGAATTCCATTTTACTTTTTATTTATAAAATATAATTGAATGTAGTTCACTGCGCTTGATGTCTAATTTTCCATATTCCAGAATGAACTTAATGGCTTCACTGTCAAGGTACTCTGGCATATCAGCAATATTTATATCGTAACCTAGCAACCAAATAGCTTTCACAATCCAAATCAGACCATCCTTCCTGGAGTCAATTCCTTCCTTCAGTAATTTGCGATAATGAGCCACTTAATCAGTCCTAGTGCTCTAAATGTCTTTCTTTATTTACTCAGCTTCAAATTCAAACATGTGAATCTAGATGATGTTTGTCTAACAAAAATAAAAAATTAAACAAATATTTAGTAAAAATCGTTTAAATTTGAATGAATGATTAATTTTTAGATCAACATTCTCACAAAAGACACAAAATTATATTATGGTTTAAACTCAATCATCTTTATTCAATTTTTCTTGGTCTAAGATAGTCTTTTGTAAGCGTTCTCTCCGACCAACTACCTGAGGTCATCGAGACTCTCGATAACATCATGTTCCTTTTAGGCGTCGGATACTGCATCCAGAAGCACTTTGCTGAATCGCTTCTTATAGATGAGGCTACTAGATGCTCGAGATGGTCCAGCTTTTCAATCGATATCTACTTCATCTTATGTAAAAGCTGCTACTTTGGCAAGTTTGATACCGGGAAATATTTTGACTGCAATGCTCCCATACTCCTTGAGCTCCTGCCCCTCATCTGCAGATATTGACTCTCTGAATCGATGTCGCACGCAATAAGTACCTGGCCATCAGTTCTGAACCTAGTGTTGTAGCCATAACTTTCATCATTGCCAAGAATTAAAATCCCATTAGGCCACGATTGAATTTCATCTAAAATTGCAGGGGAGATGCCCACCCTCACTTTGATTTAGTCCATTTAAGTGATCATATCTCGAACAATGATCTTCTCATGATCATTACAGAAGATTATTATGGGGGTTGCAAGACAATATTCCTCGATTTACTTCTTTAGCTTTGAGAGTCTATCTTCCACATTAGAGCATATAATAACTTTTCCGCCCTAATCTTGATTCAGAGAATGCAAAAGTTCGTATTCACTCTTGAACTTCAGAACTTGGGGTGAAATACATACTTGAGAAGCACTCTATGAATACCGGAATCGCAAGTAGCGCTGAACATGTATGACTTGCTCAATCCTAAATCTCACAAGCCAAACATTTTGCCATCATGGTATAGAAAGGGATGCTTCCAAGTGATTCGATCGAATTCATCAATGATTAGGATATCATAGGACCTCTTAGTCTTGTAGAAACTATCTATCGTATCAATCTGCAACTAAATGCCTAGAGGCTGAAGAAACTTCTAGGTTTGAATCTTAAGGATAATGTCAGGAACTATAATCAGTACTTTCTTGCCCTGATGAATCCAATAACAAGCCAGCAGTCCCATTATCCAAGTTTTACCAGACGCCGTTAGCATTTAAACTTGAATGTTGTTTTGCTGATGACTCAAAATTATAGCAGATATTGTCGACTAATAAGTTGAGTGCTTATAATCTTAGCAAATTTCCTGCATTTATTGTGAGAATCTGTAAACTTCCTCAATCGATACTAAGTGACCGGCGATCGCAGTTTTAGAAAACTCTTACCAAATTTATTAGCTCTTCAATTCAATCTCAGTTTAATTTTTCTGATTTTACGAACTTGAGTGTAGTTTACTGAGTTCACACATCCATGAAGCCTCATCCTGTTTAAATATTTACTCTAACTAGTCGATCTCGAAGTCCTTCACGTATTAGAGGACCACCAACAGTCGCTCCAGTTGTAAGTTTATGTGTGGGCGCTTCGAGAGCATCGTGAGAAGGATCCTCCTCTATGAAAATACTCCTATAAGTTCTGCTAGCATGCTTGAGGGATCCTGCTTGACCTTCGTGACTGAAATCATGGTTATCAGATCTTCTCTGTAAAGTTTGTTGACCTTTTTAATCGTTGAAATGAAATCATTGAATAGATAATATTTTTTGTTTTTTACGATAACCTCGGCCTCCTTTTCACTAAAACTATTCCTGACTAGAAATTATTGGAAGATTTCTATGCTTTCTGGAGAAGTTGTAGTCTTAAGCGATGAAAGTGAATTTAGCTCTATCAATAAACCGACCAACCCCATTGTAATTGGCTAGTTGCTATCCTTTAGGTGTCTATTTATTGACGACGCCATCGTGCCCAAAACGATTCTCTCCGCTTCATCAAAAATTTGAACGTCTACGCTATGCTTTAAGTTTGGATAGAGTGTGTGAATCAGAGTTTAGCCTTCCAATGGTAACTCTTTGATTATTGCAGAGGCAGCCAAGTGAAACTTTAGAATTTGTGATTGGGAATAATTCTTGATTCCTTCTCGATTTACTAAATCTCCCTCGTTTAGAACAGTTTAATTATGTGATTTTGTTAATGTTTCAGCTAAGTATTAATACTGTCAGCATAAAAATCCTTATCTTAGATGAGAGACTGATTCAACTTTTGAATCACACATAGCTAAAACTCTTAATCCAGCTCTGAAAATTGCTGAATAAGGAAGATTGATATTTTTGAAGTGTCATTGAAAGATTAACTTGCTTGCTAATGAGTGTCGCTTGAAAATTTAGATCTGGACTTCTGGAAAATCTTGCCCATCTTGGCAAGTGGCTATAAGGCAGATCCTCTTTTCTATAACTAAGTGTCTTCCTTGATCCTCAGACCTCCGAGAGCTCGCTTCAGAGATTGTCTCTTGACTCTAATATAGTTTTTAATAAGTTCGCAATCAAGAGCATTTAAAGGGTATTCAGATAACTTTGGATGATCCTGAATGTCTTTATAGGTTTTCTGATAGTTGTTTGTTATAAGTCCCAATGTCAACTTTGACTGAGAACATGGAGTCTTGACGTCTGGCTGATCATAATACTGTTTGAACTCAGAATAGGTTTTCTTTATTTTATTTAGATGTACTTTGGATTAGTGTTTTTACTATCTCTTATTGGTATCTTCTGAGGATTTTGAATGTGCTGACAACATGGATTTAGTTGATGAAAGCTTTGATTAAAATCGAGAATCGTCACTATCGTACATTGATTCAGAAGAGTAGCTCATTTTCAAATTATGAATTTGTGATTTTTTTTATCTTAAAAAATTTAAATTTAAATCACTTAATCTGGAACTAAAACATCATTTATGATTAGAAATAATAAAAGGGGGGTGGTCAGACCCTAAATTTGACAACAAATTTTTTTCAAAAAAATCACAAAAAAGTCCAAAAAAATCACAATAATCACAGAAAATCACGAAAAATCACAGAAAATCACAAAAAATCACAGACCAAAAAATAACATTTTTTAAAAATAAATAATCACAGCCCCCCCTACTTTTTTGGAAAATCTATTATGATTAAGATTTTTCCACATTGCTATGTAAGTTTTTAATAATTTAGCTGTTTTCCTTATAGTTAGATAGTGATTATAAATTATTTTTAATTTGATATAGGTAATAACATTAAAAACCCCAAAACCCCTTAGTGAGGTTTATAAGTGCTTTGATTAGTAGGGTAAAGTTGGGGTTTTATTAGGATTAGTAGAGAAAACGCAAGTTTTTTGAGACTTTAATATGTATTTAATGAGTATTAGTTTAATTATATCACACGAATTTTACTTGCTTGTCTTTGTTGTATCTCTTGAATCTCGCTTTCTTTAGTGGTTCGAGCATATCGTCTAAGGATTGTCTTGGATATGCTGGAGCTCTTAATATTATCTTCTCTACAATCTTCTTTATTTCTTAGCTTACATCATCTTGTTTTATGTGCTTCTCAGCTAGATTTATTGATTATTTTTCATATTTTGTATTAATGTAAGTCATGCTTTCCATATCGCACTCTAAAATATTGCAGCTACTGCCCAAACATCCCACTAAATAGAGGCATTAGTCCATGTCTCTCTGATTGGGAAGTAACCTGGAGTACCAAGAACCTTTGCTAAGGTTACAATCTCTTATCTTAAGGCTCTATTAAAATCGATTACAACTACTTCTAAAGGGCAAAGGTTTAGCATAACATTTTCAGGCTTCAAATCTCTATGAATGTATCCAAGCTCGTGAAGTTCCTAAACACCCTTTATCATATTAGATAGAATCATATTCAAGTCATCTGGGTATCTGTTTTAATATAGATAATCTCGGAGAGTCATTTCAAACTTTTTTAGCCTTAGTGCGATGAAACCAAACCCTAAAATAACACCATCTAGCTTGAGCAAATTCTTGCAATCTTTTTTCTAAGCCTCTCTAAGTACAATATATTCGTTAGCAAACTCATTTTGATACTGCTTGTTTTTAAGGAGATAGCTGAAAGGATATACCTTGTAGGCATAGTCATCAACCACTATGAGTTTTGCTTTAGCAGGTACGTTAATATGTAAGTAGTTTTCATTACAACTGCTAAGGTCTACTGCATTTAGTGCAGGAATATACATGGCTCTCTCTTAAAAGCATGCTAAAAAGACATTACCAGCAGGTTGATTCATTAATTCTATTCGATCTGCCTCTTGAGCTTCTCTGTTATTCTTTTTAAGTCTCAAGATTATTAGATTTTCTTTTAGCGGGCACTAATTTCTAAGTCTCTTTATCTTAAATCAAGAACTCACTTAGGTGATGCTTCTGCATATGTTTCTTAACTTTAGCTGAGTGAGTATAAGACTTCTCACAAGTCGTGCACTAGTACCTGCCATCGACCTTATCATGCTTAAAATACACCTTAGCTTTCCCAGAGTGAACCTCTTTCATATGTCTCTTCAAACTGGAATCAGTAGAGAAAAAATTTTAGCAGTCTTAGCATTCAAAAGTTTTAATCCTTTAAATCTGAAGCTGTTCCTTTTCTTCCTCAACATCTTTTATTAATGTTTAAACTTCTATTTCAGCTTTCTCGCTCATGTTTTAAACCTATATAATAAAAACCTGTGCTTCAAATTCAAGAGCTCTTAGCTCTGCCTCCCTCTCAATATATATAACTTCTTGTTTCTAGGTTGAACCAAAGTTAAGCATTGATTGACCTGCTCCAAAAAGTGCCGCTCTACGATTCAAGTGGACCGCCATGTTTAAATTCAAATTTAAATTTCTATTATAAAGCTCTTAAAACCTCTATAGCAATAGCTGGACTATATAGGAGTTACTACAGCATTAATGATGGTTTGATCTCAGCTCTAAGACTTCATATTTATACTCAGTTTATAACTATAATTTTTGTAATTTTACACTTAATAATTTTGATTCTGGTACCAACTCAGATAAAGTTCAGGTTGGTACTGGTACAAATTAAGTTTGAACCAGATTGGACTTTACCATTAAAACCTCACTGGATTAAAACTAGGTACTAATTAAGTTTTGGTACTATTAAATTGATACAAATTAAACTTAAACGGATTTAGTACCGGTACTAATTAAATTTAAACAAATTTAGTACTAATTTAATGGAACTAAATTGATAAAAATGGAGCTCCATCTCTGAAGTTTGTTACAGCTTCTGCGAACCTTCTCCACGTATCCTTACAGGGTTGACCTCCTATAAGATGCCCATATTTAATAGTAAGATTTAAAGGAAAGGATCCAGAAGTCTATAAATTAAAACTTGAAATTCATTAATAGGAAGAGGAACAAAGATGGAATCATTCAATGAACAAATGAAAAGGGTTGAGGCTCAAGAAATGATATCAAGATTCAGAAGCAAGGAGGATCTCTATCGATACCTTACTTAGCATGGTAAAATAAATTGATGTTAATCAACGATGTATACAGTTGATCTATTCCTTCCAACGATGGAAGGTACTAAAATATCATTCTTAAAAGCAATACTCTGCGAGGAGAAGAAAGCTTTTAAAAACATAGAAATCAAACTGATTGAAATACCTAACTACCCAGAGATTTCAGTCACAAATCTATACGAGGATGCAATGAAAGATGATGAAGTGGTTATTTACCGTCCTAGCAAGAAGTAACTCTCAAATAAATTGCCTGAAAGAAACTTCTTCTTTGGTGTTCTTGGTACAATCAAAGAGGATTATTTGAGAGAAATTATAGAAGAAGCTCATAAGAAACGCTACCTATTTCTCCTGAAGATTAAAAGAAGCAAGGAATACTAATAAGCGAGACGTGGCTAGCAGAGCTTTAGAAGCATCCTTATCTCTCTAGTTAGCTTTGATTTATAACTTTTTAGGGAAACCTGGAACTGGTATATTTCTAATGAAAGAGAATGCAAAGGTTCACAGAGAGAGAAAGTCTCAAACCATTCATTAAGTTAGCAAAAGACTTTATAATGAAGTTTAAAAGTCTGATGAAATGAACATAGATGCTGGTGCTGGTACAAAGAGAAGAAACATGGGTCCTAGTAAAGCACCAAGAGGAAGAAAAGAAAGAGAAGCCGAATCCATTTAAGAGTTCGTTTAATATATGAAATAATTCATTCGTTTAAGTCTAACACTTATTAATAAACATTCATTCTTCCTTTCCTTGCACATATCGTAGTCTAGTCTTTACCCACTCTCTTGCAACTACTCTGTATTAAGTCTACTGTGTCAATTGGTAGATCATGCATTAGGTGATACAGCAAGAGTTTCTTGTAGTGAGTCTTAATCTAACTCCAATAGAATTCGATTCCATTAAATTGAGGACTGTAAGGAACGTTATACACAGGAGTTATCTTTAACTCTTCATAAGCTTTCTTAGATTCCTTAGTCTTATGAACTGAGAGGTTATCAACAAACAGGATGATCTCTTGATCGTTCTACTTATCTCTTAGCTTATGTAAGAACTCTATATACTGCTCTCGCTTAATAGAGCGAGGATGAATAACATAAGTTTCTAAGCCTGAATCTTCACTGATACCAGCCAAAATTGCGTGAGTGACAACCTTAACCTTTTAGTCATACACTTCTATATTATCGTACTTCTTGTACCAAGACTTATTAATAAAGGTGTTGAACGTAAACACAGCTTCATCAGCGTGTATGAACTTGATGTTATTATCAACAGACCTCTGCATTTAATCATATATATAGTTTAAATTATTACTATAAAATGGCAGAGTAAAGTCAATCACTCTCTTCACTCTATTGACAGTCTTGAAGGTAATACCATTCCTTCAATAAATATTTGCGATAGTCTATGGTGAGATACGCATGTCAGGAAACTTGCGATGAAACATCACAGCTCGCTAGTCAAGTGGGAAATGTGCCCAATACTTAAGAGTCTTAGAATCGCAGAGATATTCAATATGGTGCTAAGAGAACTTTTATTTTCTTACAGGATGTTATCAAGAACCAGAATTGAAATGCTAAACAGCTAACAAGCAATGATACCTAACTGTTGAGGCACTCTTGCGCAGGAGCTTTGCTATAGCAGCATAATTCATAACTGGTTTGAGTTAGTCTATATTAATACTCGCACCATACCTAAGCTTAAGCAGTAAATCTAAATATTTCTCATCATAAATAGACCCTAAAAATCGCTAATTTCTATTTCTCATTTTGCAAACTGGCCTAATTTCTCTACTAACCCTAATAAAACCCCAACTTTACCCTACTAATCAAAGCACTTATAAACCTCACTAAGGGGTTTTGGGGTTTTGATTTATGGAGACAAATTCTATAAAAAGATCTTATCAGCAATTTCAGATGAGCGATAGCCATGCTGAAGATAGTATTTTGAAGATTAATCCTCACGAGCTTGGTGGGAAATTTAAGTCTAAGCTTGACATTTACACTTATCTTACTGAGATTCGTAAATTTATTTGCCCTTAATAAAAATAGTGGGATACTACATGCCTCCTATAGATGGAGTAAACAGAGAATACTTGAGGCTAGTATTTAAGGGGACTAAACAGCTTCTAAAAATGGATCAGATTAAGATGGTTAAGGTCCCAAAATACGATGAGCTTTCAGTGAGATAACTTTACATGCAGGTGTGTGACGATTAAGATCTCCGTATATACTTGCCAGATATGTCAGAGAAATCAAAACCTATTGATTGACAATATTTTTTCAACGTGCTCAATACCATTTAGCCAGACTATCTTACCCACATAATCAACAAGTCCAGAGTAATGAGGAACAGCTTAGATGGTCAAAGTTAGAAGAATGACTTCATTCTTATTTCAGACAACTGGTTTTCTCAGTTAACAAGCCATCCATTTATTTCAAGTATTTTACTTTTCTTAACACAATACAAACTAGAAAAATCTGGAAGGACAATGCAGCTTCTAAAAGCATCAGCGAAGTGATGAAAGCCAGAAAACCTAAATAGTCTCCGCCAAAAGTTTTGTCTCTTAAACAATTCAAGGGAATCGAGAATGCCTCAGCTGGCAAAGGAAGTAAGCCAAATGATGGCGCTCGTCTCATGGAAGCGAATACCACTATGTTTGAATCTCAATCTGACACTGGTTTGATGAACAATGGAACAATGCGATTTAACATATGATCATTCATTAGCATAATTTAAATTAACATCATAAATCAAACTTTTTCATTTTTTTCTTGCATATTTCTCTAATAACATCATCATCCACATTGCCAAATGCTTATCTTAATACTCGTTTAGCATCAAATTTCTCGTCCTGTCCGACAATCTTCATCTTCATCCTCTTGAACTGGTTCTTAAGCACCGAAAAGTAATTCTCTATAGGATTGTATTGAGGTGAGTAAGGTGGTGTGAATATGAGAATGATGCCGAGCTCCTCTGTTAATGCTTTGATCTTTTTGCTGTGATGCACTCTTAGATTGTCTAGAACCACTGCAAGTCTGCAACTTAAGTTCTATTCATGCAAGCCTATGATGAATTCATAGAACTTTTCAATGTCTACTGACCTCTCATAACTATAGTAAAGTTCAAGACCTTTGTCTGGAGATACTCCTGCAACCACTGCAATACTTTTTGTGAATTATAGTTTGTCTTTCACAATAATATTCATATTCCTATTGCTGTACTCTTACTTGAGATTGGTAGAGTAAGTAAACATCACCTCGTCAATAAATACTACCTTCCTTCCTTTCTGTAGTGCATTAGTTAGCTTGCTTCTCATCTCTTAAAAGAGCTCTTGCGTTTTAAGGTTCTAAGTAGGGCTCATGTATTTGTTTACTCAAATGAACTTTCTCTTAATTCCTCTTTCCTTATAAATTCGAGAAAGTTTGGAGGGAGAGATTCTCAGCTCTGGGAACTTCCTATGGAACACCACGCATCTCTCCCCTAAGGTCATTCCAGCCTGGAGCTGCAAGGTAGTCTAATTTGTGAGAAATTCAATGTTATCATCAGATAGCTTGGCAACTTTCCAAATTCGATTATTATCTATTGGTTTTTAGCTTGTGAGTGTGCATATTCTTTTAACCAATGAGCAAGGTATGTTGGTAAGTTCATGAATTGATTAGAAGCTTAAGTAAACTGGTGAGTCTTGAGATGGATTCAAGCATTTAAACCTGAGAAACAGTATTAAGTCATGCACGTTAGTCAATGCACCTGGTTAATTCAGCATATTGGAAAATTTTTGATAAAGTTGATTGTGTGGGTTAGTATTCTGAATTCAAATTTAAAAGTGATTTAATTGATGATTTAAGCTTCATTATAAATCTTTGCCATTAAGTAGATAGATCAATTAAAGTTTCTTAACTTAATTGTGAAAGTTGCTTTTGTTAATATGTTATCGAAAGTTCATAATCTCTGAAAAGAACTTCTAGGTTTCAGTCTTTTAATCTATCATAACTTCATCCGAGTTAATCATGAATAAAGCTTTTAGTTTGAATTGGTTTTAAATTGAGGATTATATTATGAGCTCGACTACCTAGGACCTTTGGCCAAACTATAAATGATTATCATGAGCAGCTTACATTTGACGTATTCGAAAAAGTTTCCCTTTTTGATACTTTATGCTTCATATTCTTAGGGTCCTCAATTTCCCCAGGGACCTCATTTTTCCCAGGGACCTCAATTTCCTCAGGACCTCAATTTCCCCAGGGACCTCAATTTCTTCAAGACCCCATTTTGTATAGGGACCTCCTTTCCTACATGGACCTCAATTTCCCCAGGGACCTCAATTTCCTCAGGACCTCAAAATCCTCATCGGAGTATTGGAACTTAGAGAATAGAATGATTAAATCATTTGAGATTGTTAAAGTGTCTATTAAAGAACGATAGACTACAATTAATCAAAGACTCCAATAAATAATATCAGGATAATTATTCCAGCTATTTTCATTATGGTGCTCTAGTTTAGGGAGGCAGCCTCATGCTAAAAATAACTTACTGTCTATGATAATTGCATGTTAGCAATTCAAAACAAACCAATATAAATGAAAACAAAAGGGGGGGGGGAATGACATCATAGTACTCAACGAAGCAAAAGCTCATATATTTATTCTATAATTACTAATTTTTGGTTCTTCTATTGCTTATAATAAGCAACTTGATTTTTATCTAAGAAGCGATAAGGATGAATGATGAACAAATATCATGAGAGGATATTTGACTCGCACAATCGTTTTCATTGTCATTCAGGAGGGCGAGAAACTTTATTGAATCATTTGAGCTAAAATAAACGGGGATAATAATTGACTGAATTGTAAAGCCAAAGCAGAGAAGATGATAAAATTATACAATGTTGATTATTATTTCTATTTCTTGAATTTCATAAAATTTAGAGTAATTGCATTAATTAGCTTAGTATATCATAAATTTAATTAAAAATTTAATAAGTCTAAATTCTTTCATTGCACTTTGCTATCTTTGCATTAATCTTTTCCTTCTTTTAGTTGAGTTGATCTCTAACAGCTTTGATTTTCATGAAATCCTCCACTTTCCCAGTCATTTTTTTCTTTTACATGGTTGAAGTCAACTTTGAACTTCTTGAACCTTCAGTAAGACCCTCTGAGTATATTTAGGTTTGCATTTCTTATTCAGTCCTGATTTACAACAGTTTCTATTGGAAAAAGTTAGATAATGTTATAAGTATATTTTTGGTTTCAGGCAATCAATATTTGGATAGTACAAATTACGTGGATAGAAACAATTGATATTAATACATTCATTCAGATTTAATTGCATTACAATAAGATATCTAAAAATATACAATATGGTAGAACAACTAGTTAAAGCACATTACAATTTCCTGATTATAGGAGCTGGTTCTGGCGCTATGGGTGCTGGAAGAAGAGCAGCAATGTTTGGTTAAAAAGTTGCTATGATTGAAAACAAGAAGATTGGAGGTACTTGCGTCAATGTTGGATGCGTTCCAAAGAAAGTCATGTACAACCTTGCCAACTTTATCGAAGATGCACATGTAGTTAAGGACTATGGACTCGATGGCCTCGATAACTTAAAATTAGACTTCCCTTAGTTTGTGAGAAACAGAGAAGCCTATATTAAGAGACTCAACGATATTTACACAAACAACTTGAAGAATGCTAATATTGACTATATCACTGGTACTGCTAGATTCATAAGTCCCAAAGAGGTTGAAGTTAACAACGGAGAAGATTAACCAGTCGAAAGATATTCCGCAGATCATATCTTGATTGCAAGTGGATCTTACCCAGAGAATGGCGAGTTTGAAGGCAAGGAGCATTGCTGGTCTTCTGATGATGTTTTTGCTGCCAATGAACTCCCCAAGGAAATCATTGTGATTGGTGGAGGGTACATCGCAGTAGAGATGTCTCAAATCATGCAAGCTTTTGGAGTAAAGACTACTCTCTTAGTGAGAGAAACTGTTCTAAGAGTAGTAGATAAGGATGTCACTGACCTCTTATTGGAAAACATGAAGAAGCTTGGCTTAGATGTGAAGCTTAATACTCCCTTCAAAAGAGTCTCTAAAAACCAACAAATATTATAAAATTATAAAAAATATATGGATACCAAGAAAACGGATTATTATGTGTTGAGACAGAGACTGGTGAATAGTTCCATGCTGAGAAAGTCTTAGTTGCCATTGGAAGACCTCAGCTATTGTAGGGGCTTAACTTGGAAGCAGCTGGAGTAGAAATTGAGAAAGGTGCTGTTAAAGTAGATGAGAACCATTTCACAAATGTACCAGGAATCTATGCTATTGGTGACGTCACAAAACATATCCAACTTACTCCTGTTGCCATTAAGTATTAATGTATTTATTTTTTATATTAAGGCAGGCAGAATCCTCTCTGAGTACCTTTTCAATGAAAGAAAAGACCTTAGAATGAACTATGATAACATCCCCACTGTTATTTTCTCTCACCCTCCTATTGGCTATGTCGGTCTTTCAGAATAGCAGGCTAGAAAGGAATTCGGTGATAAGGTTAAGGTTTACAAATCTAAGTTCGTAAACATGTTCTACTCTCTTGCCAAGGACGACCAAAAGAAGTTGAATACCCTCATGAAACTATAAAATTGTAAATTATAATTTACTTTAAAATTAAAGTATATTTGCCATAATTTGCGTTGTTTAAGAAGATGGTCAAGAGAAGATTGTTGGTTGCCACTGCATCGGTAGAAATATTGATGAAATGATGCAAATTATATCAGTGACCTTAAATATGGGAGCTACCAAGAAAGACTATGACAGCACAGTTGCCATTCATCCTACTGCAAGTGAGGAATTCGTACTTATGGACCCAAAACTCTATTGAAAATATTTATCTCAAATTATTGAATATTATTTTGGAATATACAAAAATCTTGAAAAATACCGATAATTTTGTTTTGCCTAAATCTTATTTAACATATATCATTCATTTTTATTTCATAGAATAAATCATTTGATATATAGGTATAACTTCAAGACAATTAAATACACATTGATTCTTATTTAATATCAATTCAAATTACTTAAATATGTTACTCAATAAATAGGTTTAGGGGTTTAGGTTTTGAAATTAACTTTAAGATGATTCTTTTAGCTTAAATATTTACATTTTTGAAGTTTCTCTTGTATTAGACACTATGATCTAGAGTTTAGTAGCCTAGTTTCACTTCATCCTCTAAATCAATAGTGTTTTCAGTCTTTAAATATTTACATAAAGTCGGAATTATATTTCTACCTAAGCAGCTACGTATAGTCAACGTCATCATTTAGGAGTGAGTTGAATTGTGAGCTGGCATAGGTTAATAATATAATTCTTGGTTTATTTTATTTAATCTATCTTTTCATCAATAAAACTTAAGGAAGAGTTATTACTATGAGATAGATTTGATTTATATAGTTTAATAGCTACTCAATTGGAGTTCTTAAGGATTTTAACATTTCATCATAGTTACAATGATGATTGGTGTAGAAATCTTCATTACTCAGTAGCAGCTGCGGTATTATTAAATTGGAAAGTAAATTTGCTAATTATTGAATCAAATCCTTGCTTAAAGCTTTAGAATAAAGCATTTGATACAGTAAGATATAATGAAAAGGTTTGTGGAGGTTGTAAGGTACTTAGTGTGAAAGCATTTGGCGGGGTTAAATCCCTAGCTACCACAATCCTCTAGTAGCATGAAATTTAGATTCCCCTGCATTAATTGAGCTTCTTGGCATGATTCTGGCCATGTAAGGAAACAGGATAATGTAGTGTTCATCTTTCAACAGTAAAACGACTAAAACCATAAAAGCATTTAATAAAATATTTTCTCACTTATTGAGGTTAAGGGTAATAAAAATAACACAAATATAGAATAGCCTTCAATCCTAGCAGCAGCTGTGGACCCGAAAGCTTATACAATATTCAAAACCCCAAAACCCTTTCAGTAGTTTGATTGAGTTTTTGATTGATAAAAGTAGACTATTAGTGCATACTTTATTAAGGTTTTAATAGGGTTTATGTAGGGGTTTAATGTTTAAATATTAGTAGTTTAAGTGAGTATATGCGAGGTTTTGGGTCAGTTTATGACAGTGAGTATATAGATTTAATGATTAAGCTGCGATATGGATGTGATCATTATAGTGATCAACTCAGACCTATTCTAAATTACACATCTATTGCAACACTGCTCCATAAATCTCATGTACTGTTAGGTCACACTGTCTATTAGCATTGAATTTAAAGAGATAGCATCTTAATCCTAAGCCTAAGAGACCCTTAAAATTTTAGCACCATCATATTGAATATCTTATAAATGATAAGACTCTTAAATACTGGGCTCATTTCTCTCTGGCCTTGCGGGCTGTGATGTTTCATCGCCAATTTCCTGAGCTTCATATATCTGCTTAATCGATAGCGAACATATATAAAAAGAACGGAATATCTTACAAGACAGTCAATCGCATTAAGAGAGTGATTGACTTTAATCTTCCATTTTATAAGACTAATTTAAAATAAATATTAGAATAAATGCAGAGGTCTTAACAGCATAAAATAAAGTTCATACACGCTGATGAGGCAGTATTTACATTCAATACCTTTATAACAAGGTCTTGGTACAAGAGGTATAGTAATATAGAAGTTTATGATAAAAAGTTAAGGTGTAAACTCATGCTATTCTTGGTGGAATAAGTGAAGGATACTCGAGACTTATGTTATTCACCCTCGTTCTATAAAGACTGAATAATATATTAAGTTCTTGCAATAACTAAGAGATAAGTAAACTGACTAAGAGATTATTCTATTCGTTGATAACTTATCAGTTCATAAAACTAAAGACTCAAGGAAGGAATATGAAAGGCTAAATACAACACCTGTATTTAATGTTCCTTACAGCCCTTAGTTCAATGGAATTGAATTATATTGGGGGTGAAAGGTTTATAAGAAATTGCTGCTCTACCATCTGATGCATGATTTAAAGATAGATACAGTAGATTTTATTAAGAGTGCTGCTAAGAGAGCCAGTGATGAGAAAGCTAAAGTGTGCGCAAGAGAAGGGAGATTTTGTGTTTATAAATAAGTATTAGATTTTAACGAATGAAAAAGTTCACATATTAAATTTGCCCGTAAAGGGATTTGGCTTCTCTTTCTTTTCTTCCTCTTAAGG
The DNA here is from genome assembly GCA_000711775.1 of Oxytricha trifallax. NCBI lineage: Eukaryota > Ciliophora > Spirotrichea > Sporadotrichida > Oxytrichidae > Oxytricha > Oxytricha trifallax. Next base: position 21,400 of record ARYC01002463.1, read on the forward strand.
CTTGCTTGGGCCCATGTTTCTTCTCTTAGTGCCAGCCCTGCATCTATATTCATCTCGTCTGGCTATTAAAAATCTTGTAGAGTCTCTTACTCAATTCATGCTTTACCTGAGACTTTCTCTATCTGTTTAATTTGCTGCGCTCTTTCATAAAGTATATAGCAGTACCAGGTTTTTCTATAAAGATAGAAGACTAAGCTTACTTGAGATGAAAGGATGGTTTTGAAGTTCCTACAGCCAGGTATCACTTATTTTAATACCTTGCTTCTCTTTTTCTTCAGGAGAGATGCTGTATCGCTTCTTATGAGCTTCGTAAATAACTTCATTTAAGTACTCAGGTTTCAGAGTTGCAAGAACACCAAAGAAGAAATTTCTCTCTAGCAACTTATTAGAGAGCTGTAGCTTTGATGAAAGGTAGAGAGCTACGTCCGGATCACTCATAGCATCGTCATATAGGTTTGTCACTGATATGTCAGGGTAGTTAGGTATCTCTATCATCCTAATTTCATTAGACTTAAAAGCTTTTTTCTCTTCACTCCAGTAAGGCTTTTAAGAATGAGATTTTAGTTCCCTCCTAAGTCGGCAAGAACAATCCAACTATTATTGATTTATTAATCTTACTTAAGCACGTACCTTGCTATACCAAATATCTATAAAGGTCCTCTTTTCTTCGAAATTTTCCTATTAAATCTTGAAATTAAATTCTCTTCATTGCATCATTCATAGACTCCATCTTGCTTCCTCTTTCTAGAAATGTTAATGAAATTTAAAATTATGGATATCCATTCAAAGTTTATTAAAATCTTACTACTAAATAGGGAGGACCTACTGGAGGTCAACCCTTGAAAAGATATGTCGAGAAGCCATTGAAAAACTTGCTCCAAGTTTCACAGATTGATTTCCATTTTTATCAATCTATCTCCATTAAATTGCTCCTAATAATGTTTAATTATTTTAGGCGCCCTCCAAATTAAGTTCAAACTTGATTTGGAGGATCCCAAGAGAAACAAAACTTCATTAGGAGTATTTTAATTTACTAAAATGTATAAAATTCTTATAAAATATGTAAACTTACAGTCTTTTATGGTTAGTTAATTTTCTTACCTCTCAGCAAAGAATCTACCAGAGTGTCTTATACACTACTATTATAGTATACACATGTGAATTTTATCTTTATTATAATATAATATATCAGAAAACTGAAATGAGCGCTAACCTTTTGAGAAGAGCGGCATTACTTGGATCAAGTCAATAAAAGTTATCATTCCAGCAACCAAGAAAAGTAGAGACCAGAGACGCTTGTACTCAGTGGGAGCCTACTTATGACAACTTTGACCAGTCTAGCTTTGAGATTTAAATATAAGATAAGTAGGAGTTTATCATAGAAGCTGTGTTGAGGAGGAGGTTAAACAACGCTCCATATAGCATTAATAAATACCAGCCAAAGTTGACTATTTATGCAAAGAATGCAATAAAGTTTTCCCTTACAAGTCAACTTATAAGAGACACTTGAGAGATATACACAACGATATGCCAGGGTTATATCTCAAGCATTAAAAGAAAGAAGGGAAGTATGTCTGTGAGTTCTGTGAGAAGCCATATTCTCATACAAGAGACCTCAAAGTGCACTTAAAGAAAAAGCACAATTAAAGTTTTATCTTTATTCATGAACCCACAGGGAATAGATTCCTCTAAAAGAGACGATCAAGAAACCCAGTGGAGTCTCTTAGAGTTGAAGTCTTAGAAGTAAGTAAAAATGAAGAAAGCAGTCAAGAACTTTCAAGTCTCTGAGATCAATAAAATCATGGTTAAAATAGAGACAATGAAGATTCCCAAATTAAAAATTATTGACTTAGATTCTTGTCTAGAAAGTTACCTCACTCTTGTAAAAAAAAATAGAGAAGAGAGTCATTACAGATGACTAATATGCTTACAAGATATATCCTTTCAATTACTTCCTTGCTGATGACAAGTTCCAAATGGAATTTGCTAATGAGTATTATGCTCTTTAAAAGGCAAAGTTAAATGAGTGCAGGTATATCATCTAGCTTGATGCTATTTTGCTTGGTAAAGATCATGTAGCCTTCAGGCTTCCTTTACTTAAAGTGACTTACAGAGAATTCTTATCTGACAATAGATGTCAGAGATAAATTAGCTAGATAGTATAGCAGATAGTTGAAGGGATTGAAGAGCTTCACAAGCTAGGGTATGTTCATAGGGATTTAAAGCCAGAGAACATCATGATGAACTTTCAGCCTCATAGAGTTTATATTATTGACTTCAATAGAGCTCAAAGAGTGCAAGCCTCTGCTTAAGGAAATGTATACGGCACTCCTGGATATTTCCCAGAGAGAGAGGATTGGAGAGATGGAGACACTTAATGGGATATCTGGGCTCTAGCAGTAATAATAATAGAGAGCGACATGCCAAGAAACGATTACTTTAGCTGCAGAGATGAGAGAGATTCTAAGCAGTGAATCAAACAATATCTCGATAAAAATATAATAAATGGAGGTCTCTGAGAACTTGCATACTCAACTATTATCAAGCCAAGCTTAGAGAATTAACAAACTATAGAAACAATCAAACATCAACTTAGAAAGATAAAATTCAGAGAACTGCCACATGACTCTAAGCTTATGTTTGTGTGAAATATTTTAAAAACTCGCTTGTTATACTCACTTAAAATACTAATATTTAAACATTAAACCCCTACATAAACCCTATTAAAACCCTAATAAAGTATGCACTAATAGTCTACTTTTATCAATCAAAAACTCAATCAAACTACTGAAAGGGTTTTGGGGTTTTGATTCCACTACTTAAAACATATTGATAAGAGCTCTGTCATCTTATCCTTGATTATTTCATCAATAAAGATTTATTGATTAAATAATTTCGGTTTGAAAAAAGAATAAGTACCAATATGAACTCCTTTGTATTCAAAAAGGCCTCGCAAGCAAACTCTGAAAAGTGAATAATAATAATTTTTTTTATTTAGAGTTTGAATAAAAAAATATTAGATAAACCTCACTAACTAGTAGCAACTGCGGTTGTCATTAAGAAATCGCAATCTTTAGTGTATGTGAACTAATCGAAGTACATTTTAGCTCTTTGTGACTCAGTCAAACGATTTTAACAAGGAGAATCCACAGGTCTTTCGTTCAGGAACTGTTAATGAATATTGCAAGTGTCATTATCATCAGTAGTCTAAGGGATGAAGACTGGATTTATAAATCAACAATATTAGGGAGAAAATGTTATAATTCTCTTTGTTTTACTTGCTTTCTATTCATTGCATCCCAATCGATACCATTGAAAAATGGATGTCTCATGAGTTCTTTTGAGTCTTCTAGTCCTCCACCAAGACGCTTTAATGGATTTCTGTGAAGTAATCTACGGATCAAGTTTTGTAACTCTGGTGAAGCGTTCTCAATTTTTGAGAAATCTATTTTCTTTGTGGCAATAGTGTATAGCAACTACATCTTATTCATGTTTTAAAAAGGTGGCTTTCCTGTGTGCATTTCATAAATTAGGGCTCCTAAGCTCCACCAATCTACAGCACATCCGTGACCCTCTCCTCTAATAATCTCAGGTGCGAGATATTCTGGAGTACCGCAAATTGTGAAAGCCATATTATCTGAATTCTTAAATATACCTTGTTTAGAAAGGCCGAAATCAGTAAGTCTGACATGACCTTCACTATCCAACAGAATATTCTCGGGTTTTAGGTCGCGATAGATGATACCTGCGGAATGAAGAGTCTCCAAAGCAAGAATTATCTCAGCAACATGAAATTGAATGCGTTCTTCATTGAATTTCTTTTCTTTATTAAGATGATAAAATAATTCGCCGCCATTTAAAAAGTCCATCAAAATAAATAAGTTGATTAAAAAAGCTAATCACCATGTACAACTTTTCTTCAGTTTAAAATGCGTAGTGCATATTTACCAAGAATGGGCTTGTAATTTACTGTAAGATTTACCTCTCAGATTTGGTGTGTTCGATTTAGTTTCTCTTGAGGACATCATTTTTTCTGAGAACCTTCATTGCAAAGATCTCGCCCGACATTTTTTTCTTGACTAAAAAGACTTTGCCAAATGAGCCTCGGCCAATAACCTTTAAGAATGTGAAATCATTCTTTGAGACGAGCTGGCGAGGTTCAATCCTTGATCTAATAGAAGTTGATGTCGATTGCGAGGAGTATGATTCATTGTAATATGAAGGTTTTGTTCTTTGGGAACAGATTGCTGTTTTGTTGCCCATTAGGTCTAGCTAGGTAAGAAATTAATCTATTCTAAATATTTTCAAGTCTAAATTTCCTTAATAAGTGAGAAACAATTTTAAATTTTATTTAAACTAACTAGGTAAGATGAAAAAATCTTAATTATTTAATAATGAGTCCTAATTAAAAGTAATCTACGTCAATACTTGATTCTATATCACTATTAAGATTACAAAAGATCAACACGTAGATATTATCTTTTAATATCTTTCATATTTTTTGTCTAGGATTTCTCTTTTTGAGTTAAAGATAATAAAAATGCAAGAAAATTATTAATAGATATTATAATTTATGAATATAAATATTAGTATAGCAATAATTCCATATATATATATATTTATCAACAACATCCACTCCTTTTCTTTTTAGTATGTGTATCATATTACTCTAATTGAATTGATGTGGAAGTCCTCCCTCTAATCCCATTTTAATCCTGACCCAGCACAATGTTTTTATTAGAAACATTTATCTTTGCTTATTCTTTTTCTATGTGATAAGCCTTATGCGCCACTGTGAAGAATAGTTAATCCACATTTTAATTAGTACTGGCTGATGCTTCAAAATAGCCTAGTAGCCCTAACCTAGATACAAGTTGCTGAGCCTCATCTTAAGACACTTGCCTCTAATCTGACAAGTCCACTTTATTCCCCACAAGTACTATGTTATCCTTTGATTCAGTTGGACAATTTAGTCTGAACTCTTGGGGGGGAAAGTTTCCTGAACTGGTTTATGATAAAAAAAAATTTTTAGGGAAGTTTCCTGCACTTTTTTTTATTTTTTAAATTCAATTAATCTTTATAACATTAATCTACCAATTTCTGAATTAATTTTATTGTCATAGTTATACTATTTTTATTAATCAATTATTCAATATCTCTCTACAGATTCCAAGATCTGGAATATTTCATCTGATATTTGTTGTTTATATTATCCCCTCTATTATCATAGTAATTTCAAGCATTGTATCCAATTGTTATTGGAATTATAATACAATTTATCATGTTATTTTCATACCTATGATGTTAGAATTTATTATATATAATTACTTAAATGATGTTTAAATATCCTCATAATGTTAATGAGTTATAAAAATGTTAAATTTAATAATTTATGTAAAATTAATTAAATTTTACATAATAATAAAAAAAAGTGCAGGAAACTTTCCCCCCCCCGAACTCTTTTATTGAAGATTCAATACTGTAAAAGCTGTCACGCTTGGTTAAGTCAAACACTGCCACAGCGCCTTGGCAATTTCTAAAGTACGATTTAGTGAGTGACTTGAATTTTTCCTGCCCAGTTGTATCCCATATATTCACCCGAGCAAGAGTGTCAAATATCTTTAGTGTTACAGTTTTCAAGTCAACTCCCACAGTATTCAAATAACCTCTATCAAAACTATCATTAACGAATCTGAAGAGTAAACTAGTTTTTCCCGCAAAACTTGAGCCAATCATGATTATTTTATATACATTTTCATACTCCTGAAATTAGTTATTTGAGGCAGCTGCCTAATTTGTCTTTTTATAAACACTCTTTTTCTTTTAATGTGAACTTAGCAAGATTTTCTCTGTTTTATTATCTCTATCTAAATTTAAGGGAATATGTGAGCTATTCACTAATGAGTGATCCAATCTGATTTTTGATACTCCTAGTATGTTATTTAAGTTATTTGCATTGTCTTGGTATGAAGAGCTTATGTTCTATTCTGAGCCCACTTCCGAACTTGAGAATACTTTATCAATGCCCACATCAATCATTGAATTAGCATCGATTCTGTAATCATAGACATTTTAATCTGAGGGTGACTGTTGTAGTATGTCTTCATCCTTCAAACTGCTAGGATAATTATAAGGGTCACTGTCTCTTATTACTTGATTTTAACTTTAGGATGCATTATTTTCCATTCTTATTTATTATTTTTATTTATATTATCTTCTGGATCTTATAACTCATTAAGGAGATGAATAATATACTTTATCTTGATATTGATTTATTGGGTAGCTTGGTCTATTGTTGGCCCATCTACTGTTGCTAATTGGTTCTCCAGCTGAAGTTCTGCCAATGCTGTCTCTATCATTTGACTTGCTTCTGAGTGAGATGAAATTAGAGTCTGCATTTTTGGTAGTCTCTGCTTTAATTGGCCCAATATTTAAAACTTCTAAACCTGTTGATTATAAAAAATACAATAAAATTAATTAATATTCTTACAAATTTTTAAATGAATTTATTTATAAAATAGCTTCTATAAATTATAATTAACTGAAGTTATTAAATTATAGATATAAATTAATGTTGCCCAATTTAATAATTAAATTATATTCACTGAACTTTATGACTATAATCACTATAATATATCTATATACTTTTAAATTTGCGATACACTTTGTGGTTTTGATTCGCACCAGGAGCACCAACACCTCTGCCGAATGTAGTCTCTATGTTATTCATGGATAGTTCTACAAATACTGGTAGTTCAGTTGCTCTACGATTTTAGAAGTGAGGATGCAGTCTAGCTTCAGCAAACCCTGAAGAACTTGACATATTTTTAGTTTGCTTTGATGTATCAATTGGTTGCTTTTTATCTGAAAATTAATCAGATTGATACTATTTCTAATCGTCATACTGCCCAGTTGGCCTGAAGTCTCCAGTTGCTCTTAAGCCATTAGATAAAGCTAAATAAATACAGAATACTATGCCAATAATAGAAACATAGTAGTAATAAGATATTATCCAATTAATTATTTACTTAATAAGTGAAGGCTCAATACAATAGGAAACCATCACAATATCTCTTGATTTATTATAAGTACAATATTTTCTTTATTAAATTTAAGAGGTCTTGAGCTTAGTTACTAACTTTAGGTGGCACTCTTTGATTATAATGATATATTAAATTTAAGTTTATTTCAGGAAAATATAGTTAGTTTCAATTTGATAATGCATAATTAAAGACCTTTTTAAAACGAAAATCTGCCACTAATAAATTAAAAAAAATGAATGATTAATGAGTAAATAAAAGATAAGTAGAATTAAAGGGTCTTTAATCTAAACATCCCCAAACTTTGAGCTTTCCTTTTTCAGATTCCCTTTTGATTTTCAAAGAATAAGTATAAGTAAACTTATACTTAATCTCTCAACCATTTATTCATAGAACCTGACTCTCTGCTTTCTCACTCAATAACTAAGAACAAGTTTCCTCTCATTCACTACTCTCATCTTCACAGAACTGAGGGATCACCGCCACCAAAGTGATTGTTGTTGTTTGATTAGTAGGAGTATCTCATGCTGGGGTTATACTATGTTCTCATCAAACTGTTGTTCAGGTGAAGGTTTTCAGACTTTAAAAAGCCTATCTCTTCTGCCTGCTTCTTCGCAATCTCAACTACTTCATCGTACTGGGATGCTTTCTAGATTGCTTCCTAAAACATAGGGGTTAATAAACTAAAAAGAAGAGAAAAATTAAATTTACCTGAGATCTCTAGTTTTGGATAGCCACACCTTTCTTCAAGATCTTGTTGTCTCTGAGAATGCCTGAAAGTAAGTCTACTTGCTTCTTGACAATTTCCTCTATAAATAAGTCAGTTAATATCTTGATTAAAGCGTATAGGTATAACTCAAGTTTACTTAGATTTATTTGAGTTAACTAATAAATTTTACTTACATTTGAATTGCTTTAGCATAGTTCCCACGATCTTGTAAGCATCATCTGGTGATTGCACATTCATGAGCTCTTTGACAGTATTTTCAGCGAATAATTCCTCAATCTACCTTTGCTCTATTTATTACTGCTGTTGTTACTGTACTTGCATCAGATTTTAAGAGGTGCTTGTGTTTATTTGGCTTGTTGTGGAAGTTTGCAATCTTTGTTGATGCATACTTGAGTTTTATTGCTAAGATGTTTGTTACAAATGACTGAAGTTATTTTGTTGATTGCTCTACAGATGGGAGAAACTGTTAGTCTGCAAGTGGCTGAAAGAATTCTAACTCAAACCTTGACTGCTGTATTGCTACTGATAAGCACTCAAAGTCTGGTTAAACTATGAAGATGCAAAACAAAAAAATTAATACATTTTATTAAGAAGATGCTTGTGAGTTATTATTCATGGCTTGCCCTGTGATCATCAGTTCTTCTTGGTCATCTCTTCTTCTCTTCTTGCTTGCTCTCACTTGATTTAGGTAGTTTTGAACGGCACTCTGGTCTTTAGAACATAAAAAATGCTCTAAATAATAAATCTTGAGATGGATTAGTATGAGCAACGATTCTCTTACTAATAAGTGACTTGCTGATGGAGTCTTTCTCTGAGGCCTGTTGATATTTGTCAGTCATAAATTTCTTCAAAGTTTTGGAGCAATCATTGTTGCACTCCTCCAACACTTGCTAGATTTGCTGTAAAATTAGTTAATGGAAAATTCATGCTTACATTGTTGTCAAGGAGAGGGAAGAGTTTCTTGAGTTTGTCCATCTCTGTGGGGAGGAAAACTTCATTAGTGAGGTAGCATGCACTGTCATCGTTTCCACCATGTCTCTTGCTACCAAATGCACTGCTCATTGCAGAATCATTTCCACGATATCTTTTGGTTGAAGGAGTCATCATTAAGATGTCCTCTCCTCCACCATAGCCTGAAATCTAGCCTGAGTTGCCGAAGAAGGGCTATGACTGCTGGTCAGGGGCTGAATTTGAGGAAGTTCTGTTGGCGAATGCATTGCCAAGTGGTTGTTGTTGAGTGATCTTTATTGACATTAGAATTTTCAATAGAAAAACTTAGTATATTTATTATAACTTGCATTTATCCAATGCAAATATTCAAAATATATATAAAAGTAGAGTCACCCCTTAAATGTTATAACTTTTATATTTAATTCAAATATTTTAGAATTAAATTATTTACTAAAACTCTAGATTCAATCATAATTTGACAATTAGCTCGAATATCATTATTAATTCTGTAAATTACACTCTAAATATAGGTATTTACAGTTGAAATAATGCTTTTATAGAAAATTGAAAATATATTTATAAATTTAATTATTCATTCGTATCTGTGGTTTGAAGTTATATTCTTTCTTCTTTAGTCTTCATAGTATGGCCTTGATTGCAAATTACTACTATATTTTTCTCTATCTTGATATTTATTGATATAAAAAATGCTAGCACTTATGTTTTAGATATATTAAGTAAAATAATCATATATTTATAATAATAATAAAATATATTTATTAAATAAATTAGTAATTGTTCTTAAAAAATAAATTATAAAGCTAATTAATCTGTGCCTCTTGTGCTTGAGAACCCATTACTGCCTGCCATTTAACTCAAATTATTAGCATTTATGGTGTTTTTAGTGGAGCTTGTATTACTCACAATATTTTAGTGTGTACTCGGGTAATTCTTCCTCAAATTTTAAATGTAAGACTCATCTATTTGCTTCTAGGTAATTTTATGGCTCTCTTCTTTCTTGTCATAACTAAATAATTTTATAGAATGTAAGTCATTAAAATGACTATTATGAGTATACTTGCTGCTATCTTTATTGTTTTATATATCAATATGACTATTTTCGATTTTGTTTACACTTTTTTCGCTTGGTTACTGATATCTCTTCTCTGACTTATATCTATTTGAGTACTGCTACTGTATATTGTCTACCGCTCTATCCACAATTTTATCATCTTTTAGGATTACATTTGCCCCTATTCTTCTATTTTCAGTATTTTATTAGTTTTAATCAGGTGATAATAATTAGACAGGAACTGGTGTAGTCGCTCTTTCCTACTAAGCAGCATTCAAAACCCCAAAACCCTTTCAGTAGTTTGATTGAGTTTTTGATTGATAAAAGTAGACTATTAGTGCATACTTTATTAGGGTTTTAATAGGGTTTATGTAGGGGTTTAATGTTTAAATATTAGTATTTTAAGTGAGTATATGCGAGGTTTGGGGTCAGTTTATTACAGTGAGTATATAGATTTATTGTTTAAGTTGCGATATGGATGTGATGAATATAGTGAATAACTCAAGCCTGTTCTGAATTATACGTCTATAGCAAGGCTACTCCATAAATCTCCAGCAACTGTGAGGTCTCACTGTCTATTAGCATTGAATTTAAAGAGATAGCATCTTAATTCTAAGCCTAAGAGACCCTTAAAATTTTAGCAGCATCATATTGAATATCTTATTAATGATAAGACTCTTGAATACTGGGCTCACTTCTCTCTGGCCTAGAGAGCTGTGATGTTTCATCGCCAATTTCCTGAGCTTCACATCCCTGCTTAATCTATAGCGAACATATATAAAAAGAACGGGATATCTTACAAGACAGTCAATCGCATTAAGAGAGTGATTGACTTTAATGTTCATTTTATAAGGATAATTTAAATTATATATTCGATTAAATGCAGAGGTCTTAAGAGCATAAAATAAAGTTCATACACGCTGATGAAGCAGTATTTACATTCAATACATTTATAGAAAAGTCATGGTACAAGAGGTATAGTAATATAGAAGTTTATGACTAAAAAGTTAAGATATAAACTCATGCAATCCTTGGTGGAATCAGTGAAGATAGTGGCCTAGAGACTTATGTTATCCACCCTCGCTCTATAAAGACTGAATAATATATTAAGTTCTTACAATAACTCAGAGACAAATACGCTGACTAAGACATTACTCTGTTCGTTGATAACTTATCAGTTCATAAAACTAAAGACTCAAGGAAAGAATATGAAAGGCTAAAAATAACACCTGTATTTAAGTTCCTTACAGCCCTTAGTTCAATGGAATTGAATTATATTGGGGGTTATTGAAAGGTCATTATAAGAAATTGCTGCTCTACCATCTGATGCATGATATAAAAATAGATACAGTAGATTTTATTAAGAGTGCTGCTAAGAGAGTCAGCGATGAGAAAGCTAAAGTATGCGCAAGAGAAGGAAGATTTTGTGTATATAAATAAGTTTTAGATTTAAATGAATGAATAAGTTCACATATTAAATTTGGCCCGTAAAGGGATTTGGCTTCTCTTTTTTTTCTTCCTCTTAGGGCTTGCTTGGGCCTATGTTTCTTCTCTTAGTGCCAGCTCCTGCATCTATGTTCATCTCTTCTGGCTTTTATAAATCTTTAAAGAGCCTCTTGCTCAATTCATGTTTCACTTGAGACTTTCTCTCTCTGTTTAATTTGCTGCGCTCTTTCATCAAGTATATAGCAGTACCAGGTTTTTCTATAAAGTTAGAAGACTAAGCTTACTTGAGATGAAAGGATGCTTTTAAAGTTGCTACAGCCAGGTATCACTTATTTTAATACCTTGCTTCTCTTTTTCTTCAGGAGAGATGCTGTATCGTTTCTTGTGAGCTTCTTAAATAACTTCATTTAAGTACTCAGGTTTCAGAGTTGCAAGAACACCAAAGAAGAAGTTTCCCCTGGCAACTTATTTGAGAGCTGTAGCTTTGATGGAAGGTAGAGAGCTACGTCCAGATCGCTCATAGCATCGTCATATAGGTTTGTCACTGATATTTCAGGGTAGTTAGGTATCTCTATCATCCTAATTTCATTAGACTTAAAAGCTTTTTTCTTCACTCAGTAAGGCTTTTAAGAATGAGATTTTAGTTCCCTCCTAAGTCGGCAAGAACAATCCAACTATAATGGATTTATTAATTTTCTTAAGAACTTACCTTGCTATACCAAATATCTATAAAGGTCCTCTTTACTTCGAAATTTTCCTATTAAATCTTGAGATTAAATTCTCTTCCATTGCATCATTCATAGACTGCATCTTGCTTCCTCTTTCTAGAAATGTTAATGAAATTTAAAATTATGGATATCCATTCTAAATTTATTAAAGTCTTACTACTAAATAGGGAGGACCTACTGGAGGTCAACCTTGAAAAGATATACGGAGAAGCATTGAAAAACTTGCTCCAAGTTTCACAGATTGATTTCCATTTTTATCAAACTTTCTCAATTAAATTGCTCTTAATAATGTTTAATTATTTTAGGAGGTCCTCCAAATTAAGTTCAAACTTGATTTGGAGGACCTCCTAGAGAAACAAAACTTCATTAGAGTATTTTAATTTACTAAAATGTATAAAATTCTCATAAAGTATGTCAACTTACAGTCTTTTATGGTTAGTTAATTTTCTTACCTCTCAGCAAAGAATCTACCTGAATGTCTTATACTCGACTACTATAGTTTATCTAGGTAGATTTTATCATTATTATAATAAAATATATCAGAAAACTAAAATGAGCGCTAACCTTTTGAGAAGAGCGGCATTACTTGGATCATGTCAATAAACGTTATCATTCTTCCAGCAACCAAGAAAAGTAGAGACCAGAGACGCTTGTACTCAGTGGGAGGCTACTTATGACAACTTTGACCAGTCTAGCTTTGAGATTAAATATAAGTTAAGTAGGAGGTTATAATAGAGGCTGTCTATATTGAGGAGGAAGTTAAACAACCCTCCATAGAGCATTAATAAATACCAGCCAAAGTTGACTATTAATGCAAAGAATGCAATAAAGTTTCCCTTACAAGTAAACTTATAAGAGAAACTTGAGAGATATACACAACTATATGCGAAGGTTATATCTCAAGCATTAAAAGAAAGATGGGAAGTATGTCTGTGAGTTCTGAGAGAAGCCATATTCTCATACTAGAGACCTCAAAGTGCACCTAGAGAAAAAGCACAATTAAAGTCTTGTCTTTATTCATGAACCTACAGGGAATAGATTCCTCTAAAAGAGGAGATCAAGAAACCCAGTGGAGTCTCTTAGAGTTGGTCTAGAAGTAAGTCAAAATAAAGAAAGCAGTCAAGAATTTTCAAGTCTCTGAGATCAATAAAATCATGGTTAAAATAGAGGCAATGAAGATTCCTATATTAAAAATCATTGACTTAGATTCTTGCCTAGAAAGCTATCTCACTCTTGAAGATAAAAGAGAGAAGAGAGTCATTACTGATGACTAATATGCTTACAAGATATATCCATTCAATTACTTCCTTGCTGATGACAAGTTCCAATGGAATTTGCAAATGAGTATTATGCTCTTTAAAAGGCAAAGTTAAATGAGTGCAGTCATATCATCTAGCTTGATGCTATTTTTACTTGGTAAGATCATGTAGCCTTCAGGCTTCCATTACTTGAAATGACTTACATAGAATTCTTATCTGACAATAGATGTCACAGATAAATTGGCTAGATAGTATAGCAGATAGTTGAGGGGATTGAAGAGCTTCACAAGCTAGGTTATGTTCATAGAGACTTAAAGCCAGAGAATATCATGATGAACTTTCACCCTCTTAGAGTTTATATAATTGACTTCAACAGAGCTCAAAGAGTACAAGCCTCTGCATAAGGAAATGTATACCACACTCCTGGATATTTCCCAGAGAGAGAGAGGATTGGAGAGATGGAGACACTTAATGGGATATCTGGCTATAGCAGTAATAATAATAAAGAGCGAGATGCCAAGAAACGATTACTTTAGCAGCAGAGGTGAAAGAGATTCTAAGCAAAGAATCAAACAATATCTCGATAAAAAATAAATAAATGGAGGTCTCAGAGAACTTGCATACTCAACTATTATCAAGCCAAGCTAAGCGAATTAACAAACAATAGAATCAATCAAACATCAACTTAGAAAGATAAAATTCAGAGAACTGCCACTTGACTCTAAGCTTATGTTTGTGTGAAATGTTTTAAAAACTCGCTTGTTAAACTCACTTAAAATACTAATTTTTAAACATTAAACCCCTACATAAACCCTATTAAAACCCTAATAAAGTATGCACTAATAGTCTACTTTTATCAATCAAAAACTCAATCAAACTACTGAAAGGGTTTTGGGGTTTTGATTGCTTTACTTCTACCCACTATGTCGCTTTTTATCTGAATTTTCTTTTTAAATTTTGGATTTTAGTTCACGATTTTCTTTCTCAAGTTTCTTAAACTTCTCCTCCACATAATTCTAGAAAGTTGCAAAATTAGATACCATTGAACGCATAGATTCATGCAGTTAAGTAACTGTGCTCTCTAATTCTTTATTTTTCTTAAGGATCTAATCATATTGCGAAGAATTCAGACCAGTGTTTTACTGATGTAAGTGCTCTTATACAAGGGTTTTTGGTTATTGCGAAATTATGTGATTTGTGTTATTCTAAGCTTGTCTGTTCAAATATGTGTCAAGGGGATAGTTATCTTTGAGTATTGTTTTGGTTTCTTGTTGATAAGGAAGGAGGGGTTCCTTCATGTTGTAATAATCAAATTTCTTAGTATTGGTAGTTGTGGTAGTTGAAATAGCTGTTTTAAAGGGGGATATAGGGATATAGGAAATTAGGGTTCTAGATATAAATAATTTAAACATATAAGATCCAAAGATAAAGTTTAACAAATTATCAAAATTATTACGGAAAAAATTAGTTTTTAATTAACTAATGGAATTAAATTATAAATTTAATTATCCACATCTGTTTTCTTATCTTTTTCATTATCAATATCTTACTTGCTTTAATTTTTATTGTTAAAAATTATGTTCTTAGAGTGTTATTACCGTTAAGACTCAATTTTCCTAGAAAGATCTGTCGCTAAGTCTTGATTTCCGTTATTCAAATG